>APFE031135684.1:45011-72258 GCA_000404065.3 Pinus taeda
GAAGTCCCGACCCGATATCCTGGACCCGATGGGAACTCAACATTTTGCTTCATAATATTTCGGGTCCGAGCATTTTGAATAATGTTGATTTGAAGGCCTGGAAAATGATTTTGACGTGAAGTGAAAGTCTTCTTACCTCCGTTTATCTCAGTAAGACAGTAAATGCCATTTACTGTGGTTGGTAAGTTTTTGGTGAAGTTTTAATTTTGTCTGAGCGGGAGTATGGGCATAAGAAAAAGCCAATAAGACCATTAAATTTTCTACTGTCTTCTTTTACGGCAGTATGGAGATGCTAGTACTTTTCCCCAGCTATCATGCATATATGTAATGGTCTTGTGTTGACAATGTATATGGTGAAAATACGCACAGCAGTGCGAAGCAAGTAAGAGCAATAGAAAACATGCACAGCAGTGCGAAGCATAAGTGAGAGCAATGGAGAAATAAGCACAGCAGTGTGAAGCAAAGAGAGAAGGGAACCCACAGGAGTGTGCATGAATATTTTTCTGGGTTGAAATGTTTAATGAGAAAATGGTAAAACGCAGCAACAGCGTAAAAACCTTTTCTTGGGTAATGTAAGAAATGAAAAGTATGCACAGAAGTGCAAGAGAAGAAGGAGGAGAAGTGAATGCAGAAAACCAAGGGCAGTTTTGTGTAAAACCATGAATTGTTTCACACAGCAGTGAAAAGGCAAAACTGTAAATCCCTGTAATTTTTTGTTTTCACACAGCAGTGAATGTAAATGAAATATTTACACACAGTGGTGTAAAATTTCAAAGGAGACAGAGTAATTTCTTTGTAATGTTTTGGTGAATCCCTCTAAGTGAAAGAGGATGAATATGTCTCAGTAAATTCTCAGGTGAAAACAGAGTTATGGTTGAATGTTGTTTTTGGTAAATCCCTCTCAGCAAAGAGGATGAATATATATATTAGTGTTTTTATTTTAATGAATGAAAATCTTTTATAGTGGTGAAATACTCTGTTCTCAGCTATTTTTTTTAAAAGGGTCCTCTGTGCAAAAAGATCCTGGAGCAAAGGAAAACAGAGCATTGACTCTGTGTATGAATTTATGTTTGGTTTTGGTATTTTCCCATCCCACCGATAAAAATACCCAACAGTGGTATCAGAGCTAGTCCAGGCTCTTTGATGGTGACAGAGCAGGTTCATGCTCTTTGAAGTGTCAAAGAAGCTGAAGGAAAGACCCTTGTTGCAGCAACAGTAAAACTTCTCCAGCTGTGTGAAGTTTCAGCCAAAGGGATTCAGGTATTTCTCAAGTTTTTGAGTTGCTGTTGAAGAGACAGTAAGTCATTTTAAAAACACAGTCAGGGATTCTAAAAACAGTTAAGAATGGCAAGGTCAAAGAAGAAAGTGTCCAAATCCCCTAAGGTTGTGTCTCCCTCCTCTATTAAAATAGAAGACAATCTATTTGAAAGCATTCTATTTGAGGGTTTAAAGTTTGATGGAAACTTTGATATGTGGGAAATAAAAATGAGGGCTTTCTTAAAGTCTGAAGGCATTGAAATTTGGGAATCAGTGATTGATGATAGTAAGATGGATGGAGAATCCAAGGAGTACAATGCAAAAGCAGCAAAGACAATCTTGGATGGGCTCCCTGATTCTGTAAAGAAGAATCTAGGAAAATATTCATCAGCAAAGGATATATGGGACAGACTGCATGAGCTTCATGCAAAGGGAGCACTGACCATGACCATAAATCAAGAAGAAAATTATGAACCCATCATAGAATCTGAAAATGAGAAGGTTGATCTCATCAAGCTTCAAGTGTAAGAAAGGGATGAAGAGCTTGCCAAGCTTAAGAAAGAACTTGATGAAAGCAAAAGGAAGCATCAAGAAGAAGTCACATCCATGACAAATCAGTTGAATAAAGCAAAGAAGCAGGAAGATGCCTTGTCAAGTCAACTTGAACAAAAGCACAAGAGAGTGAACAAACTTGTAGAAGAGATTGGACAGTACAAGGTAGAGGTATCCTCCCTTAAATCTGAGCTACAAGAAGCCAAGAAGCAGGCACAAGAAGCTGAAAAGAAAATGGAGAGCAGTCAAGCAGAAATCTCCAAAATGAAGTCAGATATAATCTCTCTTAAAATAGCAGCAGCTGAAGCTACTTGTAGCAAGGAAGAAACTGAGGAACAACTTGCAAAGAAGAATAATGAGTGTGAAAGATTGGAAGAAGAGATTGTCCTCCTCAGGAAGAAGGTTGAAGGGATGAACAAGATCATGAAGAGCTCTCAAGCTTTGGATGACATGCTCAGCTATCACAGATCTCCATCTGATAAATCAGGACTTGGGTATGTAGGTGAATCCTCAAACAAGGATGAAAATGCTTTAAGCAAAGGAGATGTGAAGAAGCCAGAAAGAAATGGTGATGCTCCTAGTTCCAGCAAAGGCAAGGAGAAAAATGAAGGCTACAATAGAAGAAATCATGCTCCAAGTAGAAAACCAGCTCCAAGAAGAAATGTAGATGATGACAAAGATGCGAGAGGCAATGGTTATCAGCAAAGAATCTCAAGGCAGCAAGGCTTCAGAAGTACATCAAGGAAACCTCCATCTCCCAGGTACCAAAGTTCATTTTTTGGTTATTGTTGTTCTTGCTCAAACTTTGGTCATATGGCAAAAGACTGTAGAGCATTTCATGGAGATAGATGTTGTGGTCCCCGACAATCTCCAAGAAATAATTTCACAAGAAGAAATCATGAATTTTTATTCATGAACAATGTTGAATGTTTCAAGTGTCATGACATTGGGCATATGGCATGAGATTGTAACTTGACATGGGCTCTTACACAAGCTAGACCCATGCAAAAGAAGAAAGTTACACAAGTATGGAGAAGGAAGGAAAAGCAATCTGAAAATCCCTTGAACTCCCCAGTGGATCTAAATTTGTTTTGAGAAGAGTCTGCCAAAAGAAGACAAGCACACATTAAAGGGGAGCTTGTAATTTTTGTTGCTGAACTGTCTTAACAGTCACTCTTTGATGAAGACCTTTTATAAGGGAAAAATATGAAGTTAAATCTGCCATAAAAGAAGAGAAGAAAAAGGGGCAGCACTCAAATGTGAATTGCAGCAGTGCAATAAGAAAAGTATGCAAAGCATGGAGACCCTCACAGCAGTGGGAAGATAGAACATAAAACAACAGTTTTTTGATTTTTTGTTGTGGAGCACATGCATTGAAATGCATAGCAATGGAAGGTAGTTTCCTTCTATGTAATGTGAGAGAACATACTCACAACAGAGTGAGTACAGCACACAGCAGTATGATGAAACAAAAGGCAGCCACAGTGCAAATTGCAGAGGCAACGCAGCAGCAAATAAAAACCCAGGGATGACAGAGTCTATGGTTATGGGTATGGACAGCAGTGCATAAGAAAAGGCAGCAGCATGATGGCAAGAAGGAGAAGCACAGTAGTGCGAAGAAAATGAAACTTGAACTAAGAGAGAGTGAAGAAATGTGTTTTTACACAGCAATGCAAATAAGAAAATGCAGCAGCATGAAGTTTTTGTTGAAGAAATGAAAGGTAATGGACAGCAGCAGATGTAAAAGAAATTTTTTCCTTTACAGCAGTAAATGTAAGTATAGTGAATGTGTTTTTCATTGAATTGAAATGCAACATATGCAACAACAGTGAATGTAAGAAATGTTTACACACAGCAGTGTAAATTTGTAAGGTGGGACAGAGTAATTGTTCCAGAAAAGACAGAGTATTCTGTCTTTGAAGAATGCACAGCAATGCAGAGTTTGCAAAGAAATGTAAGTGAAGTGCAGCAACACAACAGCAAGTGTAGACACAGCAGTGTGGGGTAGACGCAGAAAAGAAGATGGCACAACAGTGCAGCAGAGAATATGCAACAGCATAAAAGAACAATGTAATGAGTATGCACAACAGTGCAATGAATGTTTTGTTTTGAAACTGCATCTAAAGCAGTGTTTGCCAGTAATCCCTCCGTGAGAGGAAGTGAAGTTCTTAGTGAATCCCTCTGTTAAAGAGGAAGGTGCTTTTCAGCACAGTGTCATGGTAAATCCCTTTGTCAAGAGGAAGATGCTTTTTAGCATACACATGGTAAATCCCTATATTAAGAGGATGATGCTTTTCAGCATAGTCACAGGTGAATCCCTCTGTCAAGAGGAAGGTGTTCTTCAACACATTGTTATGGTGAATCCCTCTGCCATGAGGAAGGTGCTCTTAAGCACAGTTTCAGGTTAATCCCTCTATTAAGAGGAAGACTATTTTGTTGTTTGTGGAACTGCATCATAAGCAGTTGGTGAATCCCTCTATGTGAGGAAGTGTTTGGGTAAGATTGAATGCCCAACAGTTGAAATTAAAGGGGAGTGTTGAAATTGTAATTTCAACTGCCCGAACAGTTGAACCTTCCAGCATTTAATATTCCTCGAAACCATAGTTGCAAAACCACAAACCCGCTTGAGGCATATCGCACCGCTTTTGGCATGAAGTGGTTTCCGTACACAAGAGCTCCGATACAATTTGGAGTTGACGCGTGGATGAGGCGTGACATCACCCTCTGACATTTATCGGAAGGTAAATGTCGACTAAAAAGGCCTTCCGATATCTCCGTCCTTCGTCCGATCTTCTCCTGCATTATCCACCATTGATTGTTCAAAGTTGCATTGTGGAGTAAAGCTCGGTTAAAAAGGGCTTCCGATATTCACCTCAGCCGTTGGATTCCAGGAGGGAAAATTAACGGTCGACGGGCATCTCAAGTTGCATACGGACCTGCATAAAATAAATATTGCATGGAGTAAAATAAACCTTGGTTGACCACCGGTTTTAATATTAATGCATCTAATGAATTGGTCATAGTGGTAGGTAAAAGATTTAATTTTAATGTTACGGCAAGTATGGGCGTGAGTTAAATGATGGCATGGGCAATGTCATATAGTTTCAAGTTTATTGTTTTTAATTATTTTCACGGGCGTAAGTTTGGTTTTAATAGGACAAGTAAAACATATAGTTGTTGGTCATTTTTGTAAGTAAGAAATGAAAAACGCATAGCAGTGCAGGAGCGATGAAGTGAAGAGGTGAATGAAGAAAACCAGAGGAAGCATGTATCATTGAAAACCATGAATTGTTTCACACAACAGTGAAAAGGGTAATGTAAGTTTTTGGTGAATGCCTAATTTCCACACAGCAGTGTGTTGATTTTTATTTCTACAGTGGTAAATGTAAAAGTCTGTTTTTACAGCAATAAAGGTAAATGAGATTTTTACACACAGTAGTGTAAAATCTCAGGAGGAGACAGAGTAATTTTTGTTTTTTGTTGGTGAATGTTGTTTTTGGTAAATCCCTCTCAGCAAAGAGGATGAATGTGTATCAGGCATATATTTTAAGCAATAGGAATGTTTTTATGGCTGTGTAATGGACTGTTATGAGTATATTTGTTTTAATAGCTTCCCTGTGCAAGTGTCCTGGAAGAAATGAAACAGAGCATTGACTTTGTGGTGTTTGTTTGTTTGTTTGGTTTTGGTATTTTCCCATTGCAAAAATACCCAACAGCCTGTCGGTTAGCTATGCAAAATCCATTTGCCGACGAATCTCCGCTACTACAAAATCCTGTAACACCAAGCTACCAACAGTGTCGGCAACCTTAGACATCATTTTCGACTCGTTCATTTCCCAAAACATGGCCTCTAGGCACATCCACATGTGCGTGCTCATGGTGTTAAACATGAATGACCGAACACCCAGTTGCGCCGCCACAACTACAGAAAATATCATGAAGGTGTTTGAGAAGAGAACACGGCGGTCGAGAGGTGACAGGCCCCTGGATTCATAGTAATCGCTTTCGCTCAGCTCTGCCATTATACCTTTGAAGGGTTCCTGCATTTTGTGTATCAGATTGATTATGTTGGGCACCATCTCGTGCTTTCAAGGATTTGAAGTAATGAACTTAACAGAATCGCTAGCCAAGATATTAGAGAACCTAATGCTTGATCATAAGTGTTTAGTGCATATGACAAATTTAAAGCAATCGAGTAGTCACAAAAGGCAATCTGGGTTGGTGAGAGTTGGGCTCTGTTGCAGCCCCTCATAAGTTTGATTCCTGGAAAAATACGGTGGTTCTTCCCCTCTAGAGACTCTCTAAGGGGGCCCACATTTTTTTTTGTTTTTTAATTTATTTATTATTTTTACGTTTCTTTTTTTGCTTTGAAGCAAAAGAATAACCAGGTTGTCGTGACCAAACCCATACCGTTTTTGGTACACTTTATTCATTCGTAATACAAACCCCATTAGTATAAATTATTTTCTTGTGTAAAGATTTGAAAGTCCACTAGGAAGAGGGACAAGTTAATCTCGTAGTCTGTAATATATTTTATCTTTTTATTGAAACCCTCGTATATAGCAAAATCTCTTATTAGTTCTTGCATCACATTTCAAACTTCTATCCTAGTAGAACTGTAATTAGCTAGTTAAAATTTTCACTTTGGCAAGTATAAGTAATATTTAATGGGATTTCACGATCGTGATTTTTATGGGAGGGGTAAGTTATGGGATGTTTTAAAGCCACTAAAGCTTTTCCAAAACTAATTACTGGGAGGGGTAAGTCCTCCAAGGAAATATAATGTCAAGGGAATTATAATACATGAAAAAGTATGGAGGAAAATTTCAAATTACATACAAGGAGGCTCCTAAGTGGGTATTGTAATAGATGTAGTTTGTGTTGGATCTAGCTCAATGATGTCTTTCTCTAGAATTTTCCTCAAATAATCATAATGAGGGATATCTATGAGAAATAACTTAGATTCCTTACATTTAGGTCTTGTGAGAAAATTTTCATCACAATGATAATAGACATTGAGAATTTGATGCTCTATTGCTTATGTTATGTTGGGGTTACCTTGTGTTGTTGAAAACAATTGACTCCAGTGTGTTTGTGTTGTTGGGTTGTAGAACCAAATTAAAGATAAGGTTCAACCTTTATTTGTTTCCTTGTGTTGTTGAGTTGTAGAACCAAATTAAAGATAATGTAACTGATTTCCAATTTTAAAATTTAGTTATAAACTTAGAATTTAGTTATGAGCATGCATTCATGAGTGGACTCTATTTTTGACACGATGATCTTCTCAAATTTTTTATACCTTCGGTGTGTCTTTGCACCTTTAGGGGAAATTTCTAGTTACACTTCGACCACTAATGAAAGCCCGTTAAAAGCTAAAGGGGCTAAAGGGAAACAACCTTTTTGGCATAATAATAACCAATATGGGAATAAAACCCACCATCTAGGGTTGGGGCGAGGTATCTTCATCCTGGTTCTTCAACATTTGGAAAAATTTTGGTTTTGGCTTATTAAAATTTTGTTTCTTTGTGGACGCTTGGTAGATAGTACAGGAATAGTTGTAGCCAATGTTGAAAGCCTACTGGTCGTGCTCCAGTGCCGACCATTTTCAAGGGGTCTAACTATGTTATGCTCTTGGGGAGAATTTGTAACAAGAGGAAAAGAAACAATGTGACTCATTCCCACAACAGATCCAAGTCAGGTGATGGTAGAGAGAGAGGGAGAGACATGGACAACTCTGATCCCAACTGGGGTAGGGGTCGGTGGCAAACTTTGAGAATGAGCAGCAATGCTGCCAATTCTTACCAATCATGCATGCAATCTTGGGCCCGAGAGACTATCAAAGGCTAAGAAAATGAAATTAGAATAGATATGGATCCTACTGACCAGGACTTGTTAGCTAAATGGGAAACCATTATTCTAGATTTGGGTTATACTCGGGGTCATCGTACATTATTTCTGCAAACTTTACCTGTTTACTAGTTGTTGAAAACTTTGTTGGCTAAGGCCTTGATGCTGCCACTAAAAGGCAATCCAGAAGTTAAGGAGGAGTTGCAGGTCATCCACAATGAATTCTAGTTGATCAAACACCAAAACCAACAACAAAACACCTAATTGGCCTACATCAAGAGACACATACCATGCCTACCACTGATGAAGAAACCAGGAACCAATGCCAGGGACCCTGCCCCGGTAGATTCTTTTGATGAATATATTTTTGTAGATGCATAATACAAGTTTTTTTTGTGTTTTGGAGAATAATGATATATCATAGAGGTTATCAAGATAATTCCGTATATGTAGCTTTAAAATACTTTCTTAGAAAAATTAAATTTTGGACAGATTATAACTCAACTAGATAGTCAACAGACCTGGTTCTCATTGGGCAGGTTGAGACCATCTGAGTATGGATGCTTATGATGTATTTGCCTGCTTGATTTTGAAGAAATAGAAAGACACCACCTCCACTTACAAAAAGATAATAATAATTATGAATGAAGCATCATTAAAAATATATATTTATTATTTATAATTAATATCTAAAATATAATTTTTAAATTAATATGTATTTTTTAATTTTATTTTAATTTAATTATTTTTTTAAATTTGTAACGTTTAATTAATAAATAAGAATAATGAAATCATAAACTATTATCAATAATATTTATTTAAAAAATATAAAATTAATAGTTTTAGTTTATTTATAAAATTCAATCTATTGTTAAATTTAAACAACTTAAGTCATAATTTTTTATAATTAATTTAGATTTAATATAACTTAAAGAAAAAAAATGTATTTAATAAAATTAAATTAATTACTGAAGTTATGAGATTTTAAAGCAATTTAAATTTAATATTTATAGCAACTCTTACCAATTTAAATCAAAATTTAATATCTTACCAATTTAAATTTAATATATTACCAATTATATAAAATGCCAACAAGAGGAAGAATAAACAATATAATTGGCATGGAATATTATTAGATGTGATCATGATGATGATGCCTTGGTAAATTATTAGATTTGTGTGTTAGCTAATGACATTTATATGTGCTAGAGGTGTATATAATTAGACGTTGTTAGTTAATTTGAATGTGTATTTTAGATTATGGTTATGTTTGTTAGATGATTATCATCATGATTTTTACTTTTATGAAATGATATATATTTATTATAGATTATCTATTGGTGAACATATATCAAAATTTTATATATGAAATTACAAGCAAAAAGACTTTAAATAAAAAATGAAAATATATTTTTATAAATTACAAAGTTTAATATGGTTGAAATTATAATTGTAAAATTACCATAAATAATTTTCTATTGTATAAATAGTTCATATATATTAATTCTAACTAAATGTTTTTTTCAAAAAACAATTACATAGGAATAAATGTTATTTTCCATTGTGCTATTTACTCTTTTTAAATAGTCTCTTCTACCCTAAAAATTGTTATTATAAACAAGTTATGATGTCCAATCATGAGCACTCTATTGGCCCTTAAATTTTATGGATGCAAATCTTCCTATATTTGTTGTTTTTGTCATTATTTCATAAATTGATTGCTATCAAAATTTTAAATTATTTCATTAATTGTGGGTTCAGTCAACATTGGGGGCATAATTTAAGTATTTCCAAAAGCAATGATAAAAGTATGTAAACTAAAAAATAACTAAATTGAAAACCAAATTATCACAAAACTCAAATTAAATTTATCTCAAACTTAGAATTAAACAAATATGTTAAAATTTTATTTTTCAAATTATAAATTACACAATTGGAAATACTTAGCTTTAAGCGTAAAAATGTTTCCACTGGAAAAAAAATGTGTAAAAACATTTGTGAATCTTACCAATTATATACAATGCTAAGAATACAAATTAAAAACAATATAATTAGTGAAATAAGAAAAAACAAAAACATACAACAATAATATAAATGATGAAATACACAAGTACATATCACTCTCCGTTTTCATCACCTTGATTACCTCGCTTGGCATGATAACATTGTGGTTCTCAAAAATATGTTTTTATCTAGAGAGTACCTTAATACGAACCATAAATCCCTATCCAACACATCTTGGTAGAAAAACACCTGGTTGCAGTGTTTAGGGAAAAACGTAAGACTCCCTAGCTTCATGCCACATCTTTCTAGAGGTTATAGATATCAACCCACTATCATGACCTTCCTTTACATTATTCCAATTAAAGGTGTCCCACCACTTGCACCTAAAAATAACACATTGGAATGAAGAGAGTACAATGATATTTTGTATCTTTCTGATGTAACCTAATGTCCCATGTATTAGGTTTTGATCAAGGTGGCTAGCACGAATAGATTGGTCAAACCCAACTTCCACTCCACAATTTTGTGTAATGTGTCCATCATTGACATCCTCCATGCGAAAACGATGTCCATATGCCCACATATATGGGAACAAATGCACCTATAAAAAAGTGAAAAAATCATAGTGTCATGTGTTTAATAACTAGAACATAATTCAAATATAAAATATAATTGTTACGATTCAAAGGTGCATTATGAAGTTTAAAATGTACAGAAAGATATTATTACCAAGTTACTACACCCAATCACTATGTTTAGTGCATCCTCTTCAGCACACAGGTAACACCTAGATGCACCGTATTTCTCTCTGACTTGGTCGGCAACCCAAGTAGTGGGACATTTCATTGACATATTTTCTGTTAAATGATCAGGATAAAGCACACATCTACCATTCAACCATCTAAATTCTTTCTTGTCACTATCCCATTTCCTCCTCTTATGTTTGTACAATGCGACCCACGACATTGTCACTTCCGAGTTGTAAGGAATGAATTTTTTGATGGCTTCAATTTTTGAATCCACTGATGAAATCAAACTGACATATATAGTACATATGAGATCAAAATATACATTATGGAGTTCAGTGTGAATAGTTATTGTGTAGAAATTTGATAAATGATAAGTCACTTACTCTTTATCACATGCCTTTTTCCATTCATTTCGAGAAGCTCCCCTTCTCTCTTTTTTTTGCATCCCTTTTGTCATCCCAAATCACTGCACTTGGTGTGTTATCAATCTGCTTGATGTACTCATTGGCATAATAGAAAGACTCATACAATATGTACCCTTTTGCCAAATACCCCTCGGGTTTTTTCCTTTGTCGAACAAAACCTTTCAATTTCTTCATGTACCTATCTAAGAAGAACATCCAACGACAAAAAACCACCCCAAGTAATTCAACCTCATCTACTAGGTGAATTAGAATATGAACCCTCAAGTCCATGAAACTCGTCAACAACTCCTTCTCAAACATATAAACAATCTGAGGTATCTCTTGATGCCACCATGTAATGTTATCCATATGAATCTCTTTTGATGTGATCCAACATACAAATGCATATAATTTAGATATGGCATGTCATAGGTCTTGGGAGAAGTCATGGTTCACACACCCATGCAAAGCAAACGATATGACACTACAAATTAAACACATACATAAATTAATTATATTTTATCTTATGGAATAAAAATAATAACAAAAAATAAAATCATGTTTTTGATATATGTACTCTTTCAAGGTTCAAATGGTCATGCGATTTGAACCCCAACAAATGGTCTTACATGGTGAAGTAGTGTCATAGTGAAGACCCATATAAATAAGGAACCCTCACACCCATTATAACTTCCTTTGTGAAAGATAGACCATATTTCTTTAAAATCCATGGGACATCACCTTCTTAGAAAGACCAAGAGGGACCAACCTCTCCTCTACTTTCTTGCCTTGGCCAATGTTTCTTTTTATTTTTTGAAGAAATAAGATCTCTCCTAATAATGAATGTGTCATTTTCTTTCGATGATATGTGCCTCCATAAAGAAGATGAAACATTTTTAAATATATGCATGGGATCTAGTAATTGGGCAATCTTAAGATGCTCCCAATATGAGAGCTCATAAAAGACACATTTCCTTCTCATCCCCATGGGAAATTTCTCAACATAGGTGTCGAAGAATTTTGGATCATCAAACATAGGCTCCCCATTTGAATCGAACATTTATGTAATCTCCTTCTCCTTCTCTCTCTCATATTCTCTAATCCATTCAAGATGTGTCATTATTATAGACCTTTGGGTTCTCTCAAGTTTACCATTTAAAGCGAATGTTGTTCTTCTATAATGGTGTTCTTCTAGGAGAAATACCCTGGAGCACTCATACACTGGATTTCGTAGGTGGTTGGACCACCTAGCCTTCAGAGAAGGCCCACAACATTTACATCCATGATACTATTTTGTTACAAGACCTGCAAAATTATTTTATACAAGGCATGTTAGTGATCATGAAGATCAGAACAATTGCAATGAATTAAATTAATATGGAAAACAATATTGTTACGTATATAAATAAATCAACAAACATGTGATTTATCAAATCAATCTCCTAAGCTTGGATAATCATGTGTAGTGTAAGCACATAAGTCATACAACATAAAAATCCTCTCTATTGTGATGGGTCTTGATACATTGTATACATGTACCCCTTCCAATATTTCCTTCAATTCATCTACCAATGGTTGTATGTATACATCCATATTCTTCACTTGTCTCCTACTAGGGACTATGAGAGCCAACATATGATGTTCATTCTTCATAGACAACCATGGGGGGATATTGTTATTGATCATTACTATAGAAAAAAAAAATAGTTGGTGTTTTGGAGAGAATATGGGTTGACATCATCCATGGCTACACTGAATTGTAGTCTTCGTACTTCATCCTTGAATTTTTCAGGCCATGTATCCTCTATATGCTTCATGGCTGTTGAATCCATTAGGATTCACATAGCTCTCGACTCATTTTTGTGTGAGGCATGCCATCCCTACAACATAGCTAATTATTTGCAATGAAAAAGCCTTTGAATCCTTGAGATTATAGGCATGTTCCTATATATCTTATGAAGAGGACCATATGATTTACCCTATTTTTTTATTATCTATGGTACCTATCATGCCCACGTTTCATACATATTTCTTTGTCTGCATATTCTCCTCTATACAAAATACAATCATTCAAACATGCATGATATGATATGTACTCAACACCCAACAATTTCAACAACTGATTTGCCTATTCACAGTGACTGGGCAAGACATTATCACTTAGAAGAACCTTATATTTGAATAACATGCCATTGGTGGACAATATAAAGGTATAATATCAATATTTAATGTTCATAAAATTGACCATTTTTAATGTTGATTGTGTGACAAGATTTCTCAAAATATATGGGACTTGATCATGGTCAATTACCTCAATATTGTCAAGAAACATGCATTTGACATGCCAAAATTTTCTTTCAAGTTGTACAATAACATCATTGTCCCAAATTGGGTAGACTTTGACTAGCTACTAGGTCCAAAAAGAGGGGTGGTGGAAGCAGATTTCAGGCTTTCAAAAAAGGTATAAGTGATATCAGCATTGTTGGGCAAACAAACTATCTTAATAAAACAAGTCAATTCACTCAAACATAAATTATTAATCTAGGCAGGTTTTTTTGTTTCAATGTTATCATTTAAAAAATATGTAGACAACAATAGTTGACTGGCATTGGCTGATTCCTAATACTAATATTTCTCCTACAAAAACAAAGATGTCACTCTTCACACTTGCAGGAATGAAAATCAATCTCAATGTCAAACCCTCACTTTCATAAAAATAACTCATTGCATACAAGGCTAGAAATGAAATCACACTTGCAGATATTAAATAATGCTCCTTGAAATCAATCCTCACAAAACCATTCAATCACAACCACACAACCATCAAGCCAACTGAAATAATTTTAAAATAAACAAACTAGCTAACATTCTATTTCAACAACAAATTATAATTTTTTAGCAACAATTGAACAATAAGAACACACTATTAGTAAGGATCGATCTAGGAGTACCTATGCTAACACACAAGAAATCTATATTAAATATTTTGTAAGCTAAATTAACCAACAGCAGCAACAACATATTAATAAGAATTTGTAACAGTGATATAATAATAAATGAATTAACATAACCTGCAAATAAATTAAGGTGTAACAAATATTTACCTCTACTGTCATAACAACCCCTGCTAAAGAGGAGGGCCCTTCCTCCTCAGTAGGGGGGCTAATAATTCACAATTGACAAATCAGCAATTTAGAGATAAGCCACAAACTTGCAGAGATTGCATTAGTTTTAGAAATGAAATTATAAGATGTGTTTTTACATGGATGATGGTGCTTCCCATTCCTAAGCTAGATTATTCATTTTCTTACTTACTATCTCTTTCTCTCTGTCCATACATTTATACAAGAAAAGAGAAGGGGGCAATTTAGAACAAATCCCCCAAATTTGGGTTATCACAATTATGGACAGATTACAAAATATTGACTCTATTTATTTTTGGGATATCTTAGTTGGAAAACAACTCAATATATGATTATAATAAATTTATTTGTCATAGAATCATCTAAGAATGGGTTGGAGATGCTGCAATTGCCAATTTATTTCTTATTTTGGGACGCAGTTTGTCAATGGCAGCAATAACAAATATGTGCTTGAAATAACCACATATAGCTCTCAATAATAAAATGTTTTGGAGAAACTATTTTTGGGTTATCTAATTGGGGAATTTTTAAATAAAAAACCCATGTCATCGATTTCCCAGGTTCATCTTCATTTGCCCAAAAATTGCATTTGAAGTTAGTTAATTGATTCTATCTGCGTGAGTTGTTTGAGTTGTAAATCATGAGTTGAAGCCTATTATATTTGACCTGGATAGGAGTTAGGAAACAAAATCCATGTCAACATCCCTAAGAATAAAATCCATGTTCCAGAATTCCTTTTGGAGCTATATAAATATACGAACCATAGAGGGTGTTACTATTACTGTATAGGAACTTGTTAATTTTAGGTATGTTCTATGCTAGAGCAATTTATTTAAATTTTCACATTTAGCTCGATATTTTTTTCCATATTAGCAATCACATCAGCATTAAATTAAATTGTAGATAGAACATAAACATAAATCGCAGAAGACAAGTCAAGACAAGAGGACACAAGATGTGGTGCCAGCCAGGGACAAACCCCATAATGTGGGGAAACCCTTGATCAATTCTTCTTTTATGTTCTTCAAGGTTCAGCAGAGAAAGTGAGAGAGATAGTACATTTACAATAGAAATCAATCACTTTGACTTTTGATATAGGCATGAGATTAGTTGAAGACATATTGCTTCAACTGGTTCTCTAAGGTGACTCGTTCACCTATCATAGAGCTACATCTCGTTTATTTGTTGCACATAACTGTGTGACACCTTGTTGTATTGTCACATGTGTTGAAACTTGATGACTGAGCTACTCTCATCTTTATGCTACTCATCATGCTGCATCTTCCATGGTCTTATTCATCATCAAGCTGCCCATGCTCATGATCTCATTCATCATCATGTTTCCCATGCTCATATCATCATGCATCATTATGTTGCCCATGCTCATATCATCATGCATCATTATGCTACCCATGCTCATATCATCATGCAACATTATGTTGCCCATGCTCATATTATCATGTTGCTCATTATGCTACCCATGCTCATATCATCATGCAACATTATGTTGCCCATGCTCATATCATCATGTTGCTCATTATGTTGCCCATGCTCATATCATCATGTTGCTCATTATGTTGCCCATGATCTCATACATCACGTTGCTCACTTTTGACTTGTTGTAGTAACATCATACAATGATTTATTCACTGCTCCATGTATCGAGGTTGTGACTGCACCTAAACCTCAAGTGCACTCAACCCTTACTATAGTTGCTTCATGCGGAGACTGCCATAGCCCACTGTAATGCATATCTTTAGCTCCTTCATCACTCTTGAAATCAGCATGAAGGCGTCCTCAAGATGAGCTTTGTGTGTAAGGAGTGAGTGTCTTCGTTTCTACGTGAAGGTGTCCTTGTTGTGCATATTTATATATTGTTGCATATGTATCCCTTGAATGTTGTGTGTATATATATCTATTTACTGCGTAAGGTCTCCCTCTAGTATCTGCATAATGTCTCCATCTATTAACTGCGTAATATCTCCATCTATTAACTACGTAAGGTCTCCCTAATATGCATACATATATTTTTGGGCATTTCAGCGTATATATATATATATATTATATATATATTATATATATCACTGCCTGCGTACAAGGTCTTTTATGTCTCCGTATGGATGTTTCCATAGACACGAATTAGGGCATCACGTTGAAAACATTATGTTGTTTGTAACTAGGGCTTTATCTATAGCTAGGGCATTAAACTTGGCCCAACGTATCTTCATTAGTGTCTCTCCTTCACCAAAAACCCAAGACGTGGAGAGGAGATCACATGAAGTGTGTCTCTCAAATGACTTCAAGTCCTCTCCTATTTATACTAAAACGTAGATGATGAATAGACATGACTATTGGGCTTCCGAGCCTACATAAGATGTTGGCCGACTTGAAAATTTGTCATATAACATAAATAAATTTCATAGCTTCATAAATACTTATCGGAATTGGATGATCTTTAGATCAATCCTACACCTCTCGATGAGAGGGATCCAATAAAAATATCAGCTGCCATAAATAAGATGACCCACATGGAGTTTGGCCCCAGTTGCCAAATTTAACAGTCCCTCTCAACTAGGGAGAACTCCAATCATTGATCCATATATCCGACTATATTTACCATCAGTGCCCTACACTTCTTTGCTCTGCTCTGCTAAACCATGAAGAAGAAGAATTGATCAAGAATGTCTCATACCATTCTCCACTGGCCTGAAGTCAGTCTCACAGTGCGTACCACTGATCCCAGAATAGTCTCAATCGACCCAAAGTCAGTGTCACAGTGGGTACCACTCCTACTACTAGTCTCAGACCAGTCCTATACTAACTTGAAGTCAGTCTCAAAGTATGTACCACTGGTCCCAGACTAGTCTCAATCGACCCAAAGTCAGCGTCATAGTGGGTACAACTCCTACAACTAGTCTCAAACTAGTCCTCTGCTGACTCGAAGTCAGTCTCAGAGTATGTACCACTGGTCCCAGAATAGTCTCAACTAACCCAAAGTCAGCGTCATAGTGGGTACAACTCCTACAACTGGTCCCAGACCAATATCATTAATCCTGGATCAATGAAGGTTATCCTAGCATAGGGAGTATGGTAGAAACAACGATGCGTCCATCAGTACTACTATGGTCCCTATCCTCATTTCCCTACTCATTGATCAGATGAGAGGTACTTCCCATGAGTTCCAGACTACATGGGTAGGATGCCTCGACAGGAGAACTAATTAATCTTGTCCTCACAAGAGAACTAATCATCCTGCTAAACAATCACCATGGAGAACACATCATCCAAGCCTCATAGGAGAACTAATCATCCTGCTACATAATCGTCATGGATAACGCATCATCCAGACCTCACAGGAGAACTAATCATCTTGCTACATAATCGTCATGGAGAACACATCATCTAGACCTCACAAGAGAACTAATCATCTTGCTACATAATCGTCATGGAGAACACATCATCCAGACCTCACAAGAGAACTGATCATCCTGCTACATAATTGTCATGGAGAACACATCATCCAGACCCCACAGGAGAAATGATCATCCTGCTACATAATCGCCACGGGGTGTCACAGGGAAAGTTTTGATTCTTTTACCCTATACATGTACACCACCAGGGGTGGTGAATCACCCTGAGGTCATATGTCGCTCCAAGAAGTACCCCGCGCCGCTCCAGAGCTCCCAGAGCTCAATATATCATACGCTGGACCCTCATCAGAGGGTCTTTGAATGACACCAAGTCGTTCTCAAAAAATCGGGAATTTGAATTTCCTTAGGGGCTTTGTCAGTATTTCAACGACCTTTTCATTTGTACTGATATGTTGGAGCCTTATTGCTCCTCACTGCACCATATCTCGAATATAGTGATACCTGATATCGATATGCTTGGAGCAATCATGAAATACAAGATTCTTTGACAAATGAATCCCACTTTGGTTATCAAATGGGATCATAGTGGTATCCAAACAGCTCACTGAAGAGCTTTCGTAACCAGACTGCCTCACAGGTGGCCATGCTAGCAGTAATATACTCTGCCTCGGCAGTGCTGAAAGCCATCGACTTCTGCTTCCTGCTCATCCAGGATATCGAAGTAGATCCCAAGGAGAACCAGCACTGAGAAGTTCTTTAGTGATCCTCCACACTGCCTGCCCACTCAGCATTCGAATAATCATGCAGATTCATATTTCGGCAGTGTATCTCAATCCATGAGAGATTGTGCCTTGAAGATATCTCAGAAGATTCTAGGAATCACTCCAGTGAATCTCAACCAAATATGAGCTCACCATGCTAATTGTAAAACAAATGATCGGACGGAGGTTCATCAAGAACATCAACGTGAATGAGTTTATGAAACTCAGAGGCATTTCCCAAATTTGGTCCGACATCACTACCATATAACTTCTGAAAGTTAAGATCCTCGAGGTAGTCACAGGTTTGTAATTTATCTTTCCACATTTGGAATCCAACTCCCTCTCTCTTCTGCAAATTAGAGGATCTGCACGTGCCAGACATAGGTCATCCTCATAAGGTGCTAATATGAGAGGTCTATCATCCACAACCTTCGGGTAATGGTTTGGATCGGTTTCACTCCTAGTGAATCTTAGCTTCATCTGGAAACTATAAATCCTCTCGTACTACGCCCAAGGTGTTTTGTTTCAAGCCATAGAGGGCTTTCTTCCACCTATATACATGAGATTCCCGATCATGAATCTCAAAACTCCTCGGGTTGTTCCAAACCTGTGGACCTACTACATGAGGGGAATGGTCCCCTTATAAGATTTTCCTTCTGTACATTTTAGACATGAACCTTCATGCTCCTTCTGAATTCAGGCATACCTGTCACCATCTGAATCACAGACCTCTGGTGTTGTGGCAATGGACATGGTCCCCATTGGACTTCCAGCAACTTGATACAACCCTGAACTCAAAAACATCTTTGAAAAATCTATTTTCAAACACGTACCTTTCCATCGATGAGTGCCACCCTGTAACCTTTGACTTCCATTGTTGAAATGGACATTAGGTTCTTCTTACGATCAGGTACATAAAAGAGATTCTGTAATGAATCGAGTTACTCTTATTCAATTGAGAGGTAACATTCCCTACACCCTTTCTGGGATAGGTGGCATCGGCTCCAACTATAATTCCACGATTGTTTCCATCTCTACCAAATTAGAGAGTGCACCCATATATCCAATGAAGTGCCTTGAGGCACTATAATCAATAAGCCAAATTCCCAAAGAATCTGAAGAAGAGGGCCAATACAAGATAACACTTCTTTATCTTATCAAAAACAACATTTGATTCTTCATACCTGGGGTTCCTTTCTTTCTTTGAAGAGTCGACCATTTCTCCTTAATGAAATGTATTAGTTTTCATTCCCTTGACCATGGAATGATTTGATTATCTTCATCAAGAGAAGTGTCTATGCCATTCAAACACTCCTTCGCATAATGGCCGAACTTATTGTAACCAAGGCATCTGTCTTTCCTTCCACCCTTAGATCTAAACTTCCCAATGAAGTGATCTTTAGGTAGGCCATCAGAACCTTCTGTTGCGCCATTCTGATAACATTATCTACTTCGACTTCACCCTGGGTGAATTATGAGGAACCCATTGATCCTTTTGTCTTGTCCCAACTGTCTTTGGTGATTGCTCTTTCACTCTTGCTTGGGCCTTGTCTTCACCTCAGCTCTGATACCATGTTAATTTTAGGTGTGTTCTATGCTAGAGCAATTTATTTAAATTTTCACATTTAGCTCAATATCTTTTCCAGATTAGCAATCACATTAGCATTAAAGTAAACTTTAGATAGAACATAAACATAAATCGCAGAAGACAAGCCAAGACAAGAGGACACAAGATGTGGCGCTAGCCAAGGACAAACCCCACAATGTGGGGAAACCCTTGATCAATTATTCTTTTATGTTCTTCAAGGTTCAGCAAAGAAAGTGAGAGAGATAGTACATTTACAATAGAAGTAAATCACTTTGACTTTTGATATCGAAATTGTTAATTTTAGGTATGTTCTATGCTAGAGCAATTTATTTCAATTTTCAGAGTTGGTTCAATATCTTTAGCAATCACATCAGCATTAAAGTAAACTATAGATAGAACATAAATATAAGTCGTAGAAGACAAGCCAAGACAAGAGGACACAAGATGTGGCACCAACCAAGTACAAACCCCAATGTGGGGAAACCCTTGATCAATTCTTCCTTTATGTTCTTCAATGTTCAACAGAGAAAGAGAGAGAGAGAGTACATTTTCAACATAAGTCAACACTTTGACTTTCTATATCTATATGAGATCAGTTGAACACATGTTGCTTCAACTGATTCTCCAACGGCGACTCCTTCACCTATCATCATGCTACATCTGGTCCACTTGCTGCACCACTGCATACTGTACCATGATGCACTAATCATGATTATCATCATGTTTCCCATGTCCATGATCTTATTCACCATCATGTAGCCCTTTAATTCCATGATCATCATGATGCCCTTACTAATGTGCATCATTCATTATCATGATGCATGTGCACCATTCATTATCATGTTTCCTGTGCACCATTCATAATCATGTTGCATGTGCACCATTCATTATGATGTTGCCTATGCACCATCATAATCATGTTGCATGTGCACCATTAATTATCATGTTGCCTGTGCACCATTCATTAACATGCTGCATGTGCATCATTCATAAAGCAACCAGATTTAGGCTTCTCTTTATAGTGGATACTTTTGTCCAACAAACTGAGATCTTGAACATGCCCAACACAGTTCATGTTGTCAACTACAGGTGTGTGACTTTAACCCTGAGATACTTACTTTTTCTGAGGCATAAGTCCACTCTTCTTTCTATGTCTTAGGTCTTTATATGCTGCTGATTAGGGCCTCTTCTTATGCAATTTCATGACAACAAATAAGACTGCAAATGATGGCTACCAATTAGGGCTCTTGATGTTGCGGTTAAGGTCTCTTCTAGACCTACGGTTAGGGTGTTTTCTAGCTTCCTTTGACAGCAATAAAACATTTCCTAGATGTGTTATAGAAGCTTCCTAGACAGTGTAGATTAGGCCTCTCCTTAACCACGTTGACTATGTATAGGAGCTCCCTTGACTGCGGCTAGGGCATGGCTTGACTGCGGCCATATTACTCCTTGTTGGACTGTGGATGAGGGCTCTTCAAGAGCAACAAGTCAGGCCTGCAGTTAGGGAACATACAACTACGGAGGAAAGTGGCAAGGCCTCCCCTTTACTACATATAAGAGCCTCCTATAGCTGCATAAAGAACCTCCTAGACTGCAAATTTGGACAATGTATGAATCTCCTTAAACAGCGTGTAGGTATCTCTGTTTGTTGTGTAGATCATCTTGCGGCTGGGGTATCATCTTACAGTTAGGGCTCCTTCTAGGCCAACATATTCTTTTGTTCTCTCCTACTCCAAAAACCCAAGACGTGGAGAGGAGATCACCTCAAGAATACATGTGTGAAATGACTTCAAATCCTCATCAATTTATACTAAAACGTGGATGATGAATAGACACGTGTATTGGTCTTCTGAGCCTACTCAAGTTGTTGGTCGGCTTGATAATAATTCCATAATCAAAATAAATTCATAATTTCATAATACTTAACAGAATCAGATGATGTTTAGATCAATCCTACACCTCGATGAGAGGGGTCCAATAAAAATATCAGTTGCCATAAATAAGATGACCCACATGGATTTTGGCCCTAGTTGCCAATTTTAACACTCCCTCTCAACTAGGGAGAACTCCATCCGCTAATCCAAATGTCCGACTGTACTATCTCTTCCATCACTGCCCTGCACTACTCTACTCAGCTCTTGCTGGCTTTGCTCAGCTCTGAGAGCTCTACTCTGCTCTACTCAACTTTGTTGGCTCTGTTCTACTCTTGCTTAGCTCTGTTGGCTCTCCTCTGCTCTGCTCATCTTTGTTGGCTTTGCTCAGCTCTACTGGCTTTGCTCTACTCTGCTCTTCTTAGCTCTACTGGCTCTGTTCTGCTCTTGCTCAGTGCTGCTTTGCTCTGCTGGCTCTACTTTGCTTTGCTCAACTCTTCTCGGCTCTGCTGGCTCTGCTCTGCTCTACTCAGCTTTGTTGAGCTCTCCTCTGCTTAGCTCTGCTGAACAATGAAGAAGAAGAATTGATCGACAATGTCTCATACCATTCTCCAATGACCCAAAGTCAGTCTCAGAGTGCGTACCACTAGTCCCAGACCAGTCTCAACTGACCCAAAGTCAGCGTCATAGTGGGTACCACTCCTACTACTAGTCCCAGACCAGTATCATTAGTCTCGGAGAGTGTACCATTGGTCCCAAACCAGTCTCAACTAACCTGAAGTTAGCGTCATAGCATGTACCACTCTCACTGGTCCCAGAACAGTCCTCCACTAACCCAAAGTCAGTCTCAGAGTATGTACTACTAGTCCCAGCCCAGTCTCAACCGACCTGAAGTCAGCATCATAGTGGGTACAACCCCTACAATTGGTCCCAAACCAGTATCATTGATCCCAGATCAATGAAGGTCATCCTAGCATAGGGAGTACGGTAGATACAGCGATGTGTCCATCAATACTACTATGGATCCTATCCTCATTTCCCTACTCATTGATCTGATGAGAGGTACTTCGTATGAGTCCCAGACTGCATGGGTAGGAAGCCTCGACAGGAGAACTAATCATACTGCTACACAATTGTCATGGAGAACACATCATCCAAACCTCACAGGAGAACTAATCATCCTGCTACACAATCGTCATGGAGAACACATCATCCAGACCTCACAGGAGAACTAATCATCCTCTTACACAGGAGAGCGAATCATCCTGTCCCACAAGAGAGCGAATCATCTTGTCCCAGAAGAGAGCGAATCATCTTGTTCACAGGAGAGAAAATCATCCTATCCATAGGACAGCGAATCATCCTGTCTCACAAGAGAGAAAATCATTTTATCCACAGGAGAGCGAATCATCCTATCCCAAAAGAGAGCAAATCATCTTTCTCATAGGAGAGTGAATCATCCTGTCCACAGGAAAGCGAATCATCCTATTTCACAAGAGAGCGAATCATCTTGTCCACAGTGCACACCACTAGGGGAGGGTGAGTCACCCTGTGGTCGTATGTTGCTCCAGTAAGAACTGCAAGCCCCCAGAGCTCCTAGAGCTCAAAGTATGAAACATGTAAGACCCTTTTACAAGGGTCTCTTGATGACTCCAAGTCGATCGAGAAAATCACAAATTTGATCTTTCCCCGGGGTTGTGACAAAGTGTGGCAACTTGTACATCATCTTTGTGCAATGGAGCCTCCTTGCTCATCGACTTACCATATCCCAGATAAGGCAGTGTATGATGTCTATCTGTTGGATTAATCATTTAATATAGCATTCCTCAATAATCAAATCCCACCTTTGGTTGTCACAGAGAATCACAGTGGTATTCATCATGTGTACTCACTGAAGAGTTCCCACAACCAGGCAACTTCATATGAGGTCATACTCGTAGTTATGTTGATCTCGGTAGTACTTATAACAACTGACTTCTGCTTCCTACTCATCCATGATATCGAAGCATAATCCAAATATAAATAGCTCTGAGAAGTGCTCTAGTGATCCTCCACACTGCCTGTCCAGTCATCATTCAAATAATCATGCAATTTTCATATTTCCAACAGTGTATCTCAATTCATGAGAGATTGTGCCCCGAAGATATCTCAGAATATTCTTGGCACCAATCTAGTGACGCTCAACCAAATATGAGCTTACCATGCTAAACCATATGTCTGAAATCCAACTCCCTCTTACTTCTGCAAATGAGAGGGTCTGCACCTGTCAAAAATAGTTTGTCTGTATAAGGTGTCGATATGAGAGGTCTATCATCCACAACCTTCGGGTAATGGTTTGGATCGATTTCACTCCTAGTGAATCTCAACTTCATCAAATAGCTATCAATCCTCTCATACTACACCCGGGGTGATTTTCTTCGAATCATAGAGGGCTTTCTTCCACCTGTATACATGAGATTCCTGTTCATGAATCTCAAACTCTACGGGTTGTTCCAAACTTGTGGACCTGCTACAGGAGGGGAATGGTCCCCTTGTAAGATTTTCCTTCGGTACATCTCAGACATGTACTTTCATACTCCTTTTGAATTCAAGCTTCCCTGTCACCATCTGACTCACGGACCTTCGGTGATACATGACAATGGACATGGTCCCCAATGGATTTCTTGCAATTTGATACAACCCTGAACGCAAAAACATCTTTGAAAATTCTATTTCCAAACACGTACCTTTCCATCGATGAGTGCCACTCTGAAACCTTTGACTTCCATTTCCGAGATGGACACTAGGTTCTTCTTGCGATCAGGTAATAAAAGTGATTCTAGGGTTCCTTGCTTTCTTTGAAGAGTCGACCATTTCCTTGATGACTTGCATTACCAGCCATTCCTTTGATCATTGAAGATGTCCCTGGAATGATTGTTATCTTCATCAAGAGATGTGTCTCTGCCATTTGGACATTCCTTTGCATAATGGATGAACTTATTGCAACCAAGGCATCCACATTTCCTTCCACCCTTAGATCTGAACTTCCCAATGAAGTGATCTTTAGATGGGCCATCAAAAACTTCTGCTACGCCATTATGATAATATGCTCTACTTCGACTTCACCCTTTGTGAACTTAGAAGAGAGATGTGGAACCCATTGATCCTTTTGTCTTGTCCCTATTGTCTTTGGTGATTTCTCTTTCACTCTTGCTTGGGCATTGTCTTGACCTCAGCTCTGATACCATGTTAATTTTAGGTATGTTCTATGCTAGAGCAATTTATTTCAATTTTCAGAGTTAGTTCAATATCTTTAGCAATCACATCAGCATTAAAGTAAACTGCAGATAGAACATAAATATAAGTCGTAGAAGACAAGCCAAGACAAGAGGACACAAGATGTGGCGCCAGCTAGGGACAAACCCCAATGTGGGGAAACCCTTGATCAATTCTTCCTTTATGTTCCTCAAAGTTCAGCAGAGAAAGAGAGAGAGAGAGAGATAGTACATTTTCAACAGAAATCAACACTTTGACTTTATATATCTATATGATATCAGTTAAAGACATGTTGCTTCAACTGATTCTCTAATGGTGACTCCTTCACCTATCATCGTGCTGCATCTGGTCCACTTGTTGCACCACTGCATACTGCACCATGCTACACTAATCATGATTATCATCTTGCTGCCCATGTCCATGATCTTATTCATCATCATGCTTCCCTTTTAAGTCCATGATCATCATGCTGCCCTTGCTAATGTGCATCATTCATTATCATGCTACCTGTGCACCATTCATTATCATGTTGCCTATGCACCATTCATAATCATGCTACCTGTGCACCATTCATTATCATGATGCCTATGCACCATTCATTAACATGTTGCTTGTGCATCATTCATAAAGCAACCAAATTTAGGCTCCTCTTTACAGTGGATACTTCTGTCCAACAAACTGAGATCTTGAACATGCCCAACACAGTTCATGCTGTCAGCTACAGGTATGTGACTTTAACCCTGAGATACTTCCTTTTGCTAAAGCATAAGTCCACTCTTCTCTCTGTGTCTTAGGTCTTTATATGCTTCTAATTAGGGCCTCTTATTATGTGGTTTCATGACAGCAAATAAGACTACGAATGGTGGTTGTCAATTAGGTCTCTTGATGTTGCGGTTAAGGTCTCTTCTAGACCTGCAGTTAGGGTATTTTCTAGCTTCCTTTGATAGCGATAAAACCTTTCCTAGCTGTGTTATAGAAGATTCCTAGACAGCGTAGATTAGGCCTCTCTTTAACCACGTTGATTGTGTATAGGAGCTCCCTTGACTGTGGCAAGGGCATGGCTTGAATGCAGCCAGATTACTCCTTGTTGGACTGTGGATGAGGGCTCTTCAAGAGCAGCAGGTCAGGCCTACAACTAGGGCACTTAGGACTGTGGAGGACAGTGGCAAGGCCTCCCCTTTACTGCGTATAAGAGCCTCCTATAGCTGCATAAAGAACCCTCCTAGACTGCAACTTTGGACAGCGTATGAATCTCCTTAGACAGCATATAGGTGTCTCTATTTTCTGCGTAGATCATCCTACGGCTAGGGCATCATCTTGCAACTAGGGCTCCTTCTAGGCCAATGTATTCTTTTGTTCTCTCCTACTCCGAAAACCCAAGATGTGGAGAGGAGATCACCTCAAGAATACATGTGTGAAATGACTTCAAATCCTCATCAATTTATACTAAAATGTGGATGATGAATATACACGTCTATTGGGCTTCTGAGCCTACTCAAGTTGTCAATCGGCTTGATAATAATTCCATAATCAAAATAAATTCATAACTTCATAAATACTTATCGGAATCGGATGATCTTTAGATCAATCCTACACCTCTCGATGAGAGGGATCCAATAAAAATATCGTATGCCATAAATAAGATGACCCACATGGAGTTTGGCCCTAGTTGCCAATTTTAACAGGCATGAGATCAGTTGAAGACATATTGCTTCAACTGATTCTCTAAGTTGACTCGTTCACCTATCATAAAATGTTGCATCTCATTTATTTGTTGCACATTACCATGTGACACCTTATTGTATTGTCACATATGTTGAACCTTGATCACTGAGCTACTTTCCTCTTTATGCTACTCATCATGCTACATCTTCCATGGTCGTATTCGTCATCAAGCTGCCCATGCTCATGATCTCATTCATCATCATGCTGCCCATGCTCATATCATCACACATCATTATGCTGCCCATGCTCATATCATCATGTTGCTCATTATGTTGCCCATGATCTCATACATCATGCTTCTCATTATGCTTCCCATGATCTCATACATCATGTTTCCCATACATCATGCTGTAGGATTTCATTGTCATGATCCTATTCATGGATATTAATACCACTGAGGAGGAGAGTGTTAATTTATCTATAATTTTTATCACTTTTGACTTGTTGCGGTGACATCATACAGTGATTTATTCATTGCTCCATGTATCAAGGTTGTGACTACACCTAAACCTTAGGTGCAGTCAACCCTTACTACAGCTGCTTCATGCGGAGACTGCCATAGCCCACTGTAATGCATATCTTCAGCTCCTTCATCACTCTTGAAATCAACATGGAGTCCTCATGATTTGCGTTGCTTGTAAGGAGTTAGTGTCTTCATTTCTACATGAAGGAGTCCTTGTTGTGCATATTTATATATTGTTGCATATGTATCCCTTGAAT
>APFE031135684.1:73322-92474 GCA_000404065.3 Pinus taeda
TATATATCTTCATTACCAGCGTATATATATATTTCCACTACCTACATACAAGGTCTTTTATGTCTCCGTATGGATGTCTCCATAGACACGAATTAGGGCATCACTTTGAGGGCATTACATTTTCTGTAACTAGGGCTTCATGTGCAGCGACGACATTGAACTTGACCCAACGTATCTTCATTAGTGTCTCTCCTTCACCAAAAACCCAAGAAGTGGAGAGGAGATCACATGAAGTGTGTCTCTCAAGTGACTTCAAGTCCTCTCCTATTTATACTAAAACGTAGCTGATGAATATACATGACTATTGGGCTTCCGAGCCTACATAAGATGTTGGCCGACTTGACAATTTGTCTTATAATATAAATAAATTCATAACTTCATAAATACTTATCGGAATCAGACGATCTTTAGATCAATCCTACACCTCTCGATGAGAGGGATCCAATAAAAATATCAGCTACCATAAATAAGATTACCCAAATGGAGTTTGGCCCTAGTTGCCAAATTTAACAGAACTGTTGCAACAACACTGGGAAGACCATCATCAACAAAACCAACAATAATCCTTTCTAATTCGTTAAATTTAGAGGAAAATAACAATAATTAACTACTTTAATATTCACAAGCTTAATGTGGCACATTTTCAAAGAAACATAACAAGATGGGTAATAGACAGGCAATTAAGTGAAGTGAAGTGATGAAAATGGGTGTTTAGAATGGAGGAATAGGGGACAATTCGACAACCCAACATCTCCCCCATGCCTAACCTTTTGCATGTCCAATAAAAACATAGTAGAATAGACAACAAAAATTCACTCAACGTTTTCAAATGCACTACACCATTGTCCTTTCATGAATGAATCCACCTTGATTATTTCTCTCATTCCCACAACAAGTTCTTTTATGTAGCAGCTTTTCCTTCCATATATAATGTTGGTTCTTGTGTAGAAGTGTTGATGTTGTCCTGGGAATTTGTTGCATCTGTTGGGCATACATACATGCTACCTTTCTGCAATAATCCTACCAAAAAACCTATTTTAAATGATGGTTGTCTCTTTTTCTCAAAGTTTCATTTCTCATAACACTCATGTCTCTATTAGCCAAACATGAACAAAACCAAGTGGTTTGACTTATGATATTTAATCCAAGTTTTTCTATATCAACTTATTGTTTTTGTTTTGAATTCCCACAACCACCATACCTTCAAAATTATCCTTGTAACAATTCTGGTGGAGTTGCAAATATGGAGTTACAACAGATTCAAATACATTGACATTTAATCCAAAATACACTTAAGGTTGAGGTGATTTTTAGTAGGTGTGTTCATCACCATATAATTCCCTTGTATATCAAAAATCACAATAAACCATTTCCCAGATCCTGAAATATAACAAATAAGTAGGTACATGGATTTAAGAAAAATGTTACAAGTGTATCAACAAACTGTTATAGGTGTACAACAAAATTTATTAATGGGGTGGCAGGAGGGGGAGGGATTCTCATAAATCTTGAAGGAATCTTAGAAGATAGATATGCTTGGGACCTGAGAATGAAGACCAATAATCAAGCATAAGCCTGGGGGTTGTTCCTAGGGTTGTCTCTTGGCCAAGAAAAAGGCATCAAGGATATGCAAATTCTAAGGGATTCCATGTTGAGTATAAAGCATATGAATTACAACTCAGTTACTCAAAACATCATCCTAAACTAGATCATCAAGAGATCCCAAGGCATGATCCCTCTCTTCGATCGAGTCAAAATTTTCCATATTCTAAGAGGTAATTAAAAGGATGTCAACCATCAAGCCAGTCGGGCTTGTCCAATGAATGAGGTAAGCAACAATGTGAATGACATTGTGGGTTCAGTCATCATTCCTTAATAGAAATTATGTATCTCAACATTTTGACAACTAAGTGCTTATGAAAGGATCAACAAATTTAATAAAACAAACTGTTTGGATCTTTACTATCCTACCTCCCCCAATTATCTCTTGTTCTCCCCTACTCCCCCCTCTTCCCTTCTGCCTCTCCTCCTCTCCCCTCCCCTTGATCCTCCCTCCCTTCCACCTCATCCTCCATCCCTCCTGTCCCCGCCTGCCTTGGCCACCTAGGTTGCATCCCCCCTTCTCTCCTTATCCTTGTCCCATCAGCATTCATTTCCCCTAGCCCAACCTTCAGATTAGTGGACCTCAAGATGAATTGCAGCTGAAGCAGCGTGGTTGTTGTCCACTAGCTCGTACAATAATTGGAAATTGGGTACGTCTCGACGTGAGATCTTGGGTTTCCGCTCCTCATACCTATGGTAGCAGCTGACAAAACCAAGTAGAAACCAAGCGAAATAAAGGGGAGTGTGAGGAGAATTTAATCCTTCTGGTTTGGGGTTGTCAGTTCACGTGGTGGACGCTGGTGAGGAATAAGTTGATTGAAATTTCGTTGAGCAGAGGAATTAAGGTCGAACATTGGGATATCAATAAAATTAGTACTTCACATCAACTCTGCAACATAATTTGGACCAGCATCCTCTTTATGAGTAGTAACTATAAGTTCTCTCATCTCATGAGTTGGCTTTCTTCTGTCTTGGGGAGTCCTTAAGGGTCTAGTGGCAGAGTCTGGGGACCTTGGGTCGCTGATGTAATGTCAGAGTCAATATTATTTGCACGGTGGGGGAATATAGAATGATGGGTTGAGAGAGTAGTCGTGTGAAGAATCTGGGTGTTCTAGAGGGTGGAAACACATGCAGTTCTGGCAAGGTGTCTGTCAATCTACTTATCTCGGTCAGTGGTGCTTCTGATTTTGAATTTGCAGTTTTCTAGAAGTGTATCTAGTTCATTTCTGAGTCGAGTATTCTCTTTCTCTCTGCGAATAATTTTCTAAGTCTCCCCTTCATTGTCATCATGGATGTGGTGAGCATCCTAAGGAGAAGAGCTATGCGTCAGGTTCTTAGGGTCGTTGTCGACCTCAAATGGGCTGCTTGCCTAGGTGCAGAGCATCGGATCAAGGGAGGCATCTTCAATCTTGCAGCCAATGTGACAAAGAACATGTTGAAATTAAGGAAGGCATGAAAATTATGTAGAGGTGCATCCACCAACACCAAAAGGAGACTGTGGCAATGTAGGAGAAACAACTTGAGAAAAACGAGTGAATTTGTCAGTTGGAAGATGAAGTTGACGCTCTGCGTCTGCAAATTAAACAACTGCAACTTAATTTGAGTGAGAATAGTTTGAAGGCAGAGGAAGAAAACAATGGAAAAGATCTCAACAAACCTGCATCAATGGAGGAGTAACCAATTCCTTCTGCCCCTTTTTGCCAGTTTTTGATGTCAAATTATACATGTAAATATTTGTTGAACCAGTTCTACAGGATTTATAGCTATAGGTAAGCTTCAAGGGATAATTTTGTAATTTTTGGCACGAAAAATTTGGGCTTGGTAGATCAGAAAGTATTTTTAGAGGCCCTCTGGTGTCTCTTCAATATTTTGTAACTCTCCTGGTTTTTGGATGCGTACAGGCACAAATTAATACATGTATCCTACTCTTTCCAGTTAAAAAAAAAAACAAACTTTGTTAACCAATTTATCACAAAGTACAAATTAGATTTTGATAAAATTTTGAGAGCAAATTTCTACTATTTTAATGCTTCTCCACACCAAAAATCAAGTCATATGATACTCAAATATTGAGATATAAGAAAAATGGTTGTAATTAAAAATATTAATTAATTTCACATGATGTTGTATCTATAAGAATATTAATTGATTTCACATCATATACAACGCTGATTATGAATCTCATTCATGTAAATTGTTGTGTTATAGTAATATGCAATGTAAATATTCATTTTTTAAAATTCATTTAAATCATTTTATTTATTATAACAAATAAAAATTACATATTGTTAAATTTTAAATCAATCCAAAACTTTTATATTCATAAATCAATCCAAAACTTTTATATTCAAATAAATTTTTATTTATTTAAGGTAAAGGATGTTTAATCATCGACTCTTTTAACCAAAATTTCAATCATGAATTTACCTATATAACAATTTCTCAATTGTCATGGTATAATTTCCCAATATTAATTTGGTGAAGTTGCTTAATCAATCAATGAATGAAGCAAAAAAAAGGCAAAAGTGAAATTGCTTAATCAATGAATGAAGTAAGTAAAAAAACACAAAAAAACATGTTAAAATGTAAAACTATTTTGCTAAGATTGATCGCTATCATCTTACAATCATCCAATATCAATTTCTTCTAAATTAAATTGAAAATTTGGTTTGATTTCAATGCTATAATTCTCATTAAATAACAAAGAGATAGTCCTTTCTTGTGGGCTGCCCGCATCTTGTTTTCCACCGATGCTCTGTCTCCATTCTCTTGTATGCATAAATCAGCTATCCAAGATGAAGATAAACCAGAGTTACCTTGGTGAGGATCGAAGTAAAGGCATGCTTGAGACCATAATCTAGAAACAAGTTGTTATTTGGCATTTCCATTGTCTGTAAAGAAAACTACAATCTTTGATCTGCTTGAGTGTGGGGAATGGCTTTTTCAGTGAATGTAGTTGTAATTTGACAATAACCTTTGTTGCATACTGTAATTGTGCCAACGGTTATACCACTCAATGGATGACTCATTATATGAAAGCTCAAGATTAGTTGATCACTTTGACCACTGTGGACTTTCCACAATCATACAAAAGATGGCAAAGTCCATCAAACAATTGTATTGGTAAACTAAATATCATTTGAAGTTAAGGGTCGTTGATACTAACATGAAAGTTGTAGTGATTCCACCAATCCACTCACTGAGACTTGATAAAGGACTCGGTTGCAACTTTTCCATCCCCGTCTAACATGCTCAATTCAGATGATGTAAGAACACATTGTTTTGAAATAGAGTTTACAACAGCAATATCCATTGTTGTATCCTCTATTGTATCTTCATTAGGGTATTGATTGACCTTTTTGACTATTGTGGAGTGAGGAGGAGCATTCTTAAGCAACTTTGTCATTTTCAAGGTCACATAAATATGTTAACAATTTGTTTTTCCCTTCTTGCAGTTTTTCTAGGCATTTTTAATGCATTCATTTTGTTCTACATATAAGCACTACTTGTCATTTTCATTATGTCTTTCCACTGCTTTCTTTATCAAGTTATATTTCTTTTCAAAGCGAATTTCTCATTTTCAACTCCTTTGCCATTTCTAAAAATGACTTGTTACTAGAGATTTGATATTTGTTTGGCAACATAATGCAAGAGCCTATTGTTTTAATATATCTGTTTTGTTGGAAACAATCATCTTCAGTTTTTGCTCATCTCATTAATATTTTTTGCAAATCTGTAGATAACAACAATAGAAAAAATTGTTAAAGTAATTGAGTTTCTTCGAAGACAATTGCACAAGGAAAATCTGGTAAGCAATTGGAAATGATGGAAGAAATAATAGATGTTGACAGTTACAAATTCATATTACAATGCATTGTGCCTAACAACATTGATTTTATATTAAAAAGAAATGGTCTCTTTAGACTAGATGAATTTTCATATACTGTAGGCGATTCTCTGTTTGACTCATTCGAAGTGCTTCTACATTTTCGTTATACTTCAAATCAACTACAAAATGGGTTAACATAACATTTTCTTTTTTGCTTAAACAATAATGAGGTTGAAGCAATAGAGTCATATGAATATGAACTAGCATTTGACTTTCTATACGAGTTACATGGAATTAATGATATTGGTACATATCTTCATAAAATGTGTTGTTCTGCATCTACAAATATAAAGGAATCTGAACGAGGGCTATGGGGATACCTTTTGCATACATTAATTAGCTAAATGGCTAAATATATCAATTGGAGTTTGGTCATGGCAAACAAGATATTTGCTTTTTAATCAACATGAAAATACAATTCCATATTGCATCCTATTCCATGATGCAAATCTTGTTAGTGGTCATTATGAACCATTGCTTCACCAAAAATTCCCAATATGCATTTCTAAACAATCTAATATCTAGTATCTACCTGTCATCTATTTGCAAAGATATTCAAAGCCATTGGCTGCATATTGCACATGATATGCTTTTAAATGAATTAACGCTGGCAAAACAAATGACATCTAATTGCGGTGACACTCTCTTTAATGCAATTTGCTATTTAGTAGCAACAGAATTCGATGCAGAGTGTTTGCGACTTTACATTGTCCAATCTTTTTTGCAATGCACTTATGCATAAGAATCAACAAGCATTGCATTGTTTAGAACAACAACTAATAGTTGATGTGATACACTATGTAATGAATAACAACTGGCAAAGGGAGGAATAACAACGGGCAACAATATCTCGTAAATATGGCAATGCCATATGAGAAAGGGCAGGTAGAGGGTGGACCATTCTGTTTGCAATGGATATCTGTCATATTCAAAGTGAACATCAAACTATGGTCCTCTGTTGCTAATAACTTTGTCCGTTACAGTTCTGCTCATTCCAGATGCAATCGTGTTGTTAACATCATGTCATTCAAAATAGATACATTACATATTCACTACCACGCAATGATAAAAATCAATATGATCGCAATTCTCAACAAATGTACATGGAAGCAGAAGAGGATTGTAATCAATTGCGTCATAAGCATACACTAGTAAAACAACAATGTATATCTCAAGTACATTTTAACAATAATATTGAATTTAGCGATGGATGTTTGTGTATAAGAGTTAGCACGCTATTATGACACATTAAATCTTATGGTGAAATTACGTATTGGGTTATGAGATTATCTCATGACAAACATCTCGGCCAAATGGTACTTTTGGTGATACAGGTCTCCTTTTTCTGGTATTTTCTTTTTATGATATTTTTGTATTTGCAGCTCGGACCTGTCCGAGATATTTTGGTAAAGCAAGTCAACAGACTTTTTATAATTGTCTTTCTTTCATGTCGTTTCTATATATTTTGTGAGTTGAAGGATGTAGCATTGAAGAGCGTGGTTGTGTTGCCCATTCCTGGACTTTGTTTTCCAATCGATGGACAATGAACATAAGAGAACAAAGAAACATTATTATTGTATCTAACCATTGTTTATAAAATATGGAACATTATTATTGTATCTAACCATTGTTTATAAAATATGGATGGTTGTTTTCTTGTTGAAAAAAACAACTATTTGTAATAACATATATTTGTATCTTAAACAACCTGGTCATTTCTTTGACCATCATTGAAAGCCCAATCTCGACTTAGGGAAAGGCAGTGAGGCCACCGTAAGGTAATTTCAAATCCATTTTGTGAGGAAAGAAGAATCCCACAACGACGACAGCCATATATTTCCATATCTTGAGCGCTCCTCTTCTCTGCATTTCCAACCTAGTAAAATAGGCACAATACAGTTCCAACAAACACATGTAAGCCGTAACTCCTGCAGATCCGGTGTTAAATACTCCATCAACAATCACTGCCATTGGTCTGTTCTCGGATGATACCATCCCAATCCCCGTTGCGACACCAGCAAAAAGGGCACTTATTCTCGAAACTGCTCGGAATTTACCATTAAAACCCTCCTGCTTGCCACACATAATAAACAAAATCAGTTTGGACAATATTTGAAATCACAGAAATCTTAATGAAAAAAAAGCCACACAGATTATCGTTAAACTAGTTTGAACTATATTTGATCCCTACAATTTCCGGGTAGTCCTATTGGTTGAATTGAGAGAAAGGGAAAATTGGAGAGAAGTTAATAATGGGTACCTGAACTTTGCATCCGTCCATCCCTTCTAGAAATTGTTGAGTTGTAAAAGCTGCAACTAAAGTCCTAATTACCATCCATGGACTTTCCGATCCAGCCATTGGTATTACAGGCAGAGTTAATTATAGCCAATTCCAACACCTGATTCATAAATTCTGATATATCAGAACAAACCTCAACATCCAGAGATTCCCAACTCTTAGACTATAAATAAAAATTAAAACTTATTTCTCAAGCATCGGATACATTAATGTATGAGATTTTACCTGAGAAATGACCCCATGGCCAATCCTGCTATCTTCGTCTATGGCGCGACCGCGCGAATCCTTGCCATTAACTTCCAGCTCTTTACCCTCATCACTCGGTCTGTTTCGATTTCTCAAATGAGAGTAACCAGTGGCCAGAGCTTCCACGATAAGTACACACAGGGCCGTGAACGTGGCTACAAGGCCAGGGAATGGGAAATTTTGCCAAAATGAGATTCCACTGGGAGGAGATTTAAAGGCGTCAGGAAGAAGAAGTTGCAGCCAGGCAGTTGCAAGAACAAAACCCACAACAAAAACCCTAATCACAAATATTGTGTTTCTGTCGAGCCTGTAAGAAGTGAAGGTTGCGCACCCTAAGAGAGGCAAACACACTCCAACGGTAACCCCCAAAGCAATAGAGGCGATTGCTCTAGCCACCACAGAAGAAATGCAGCATAACGCTATTATTGCTGGAACAACTATGATGTTCATGCTCCAAGAAGAACCTGCCATTCTTCATACAAAAATCGAATTCAAACTTTAGACTTCAATCAAATGCTCGATAGACCAGATATCTGGTTTGGTATAGGAGTAACACACCTTATGCAGTAGCTGTTAAGATTATTTTGCCACACAAACAAGCGCTGCGGCAGCCGTAGTCCCTGCCATGAAATGCTAGAAGGACAATTGCTTGATAAAAATCATTTCTATATTTCTAAAAGAGTTGTCAGATTATACTTGAGCACAATCACAGATAAGATGTCGTCAGATTATACTCAGACATGCTTCTTTTGTCTTTTTATTTCATAAACATTTATTTATGCATAAGGGAGCACAGAAGTATCTGGGCGATATCTCGAGTGGTTGGTGGGATGGCACGCTATTAGCTTCCTCACCTCGGTTTGACTCATGTGGCTATATGATGTGTTGATATCTATGGACACAACTATTATTGTAAATATTGGACTTATGATGTAAATATGGGTTCTTGGTTAATATAAAGCTTCTTCTGAGGGATTAACCTCTCCTCATTTTAATTATAAAAAGGAGCGTAGAAGATTTGTTTATATTACCTTAATGTTTCTCTCTTCCAAATTTCAAAGAAATATGACACATAGGTTAAGAGTTAATATAAAACTTCTTCTGAGGGATTAATCTCCCCTCATTTTAATTCTAAAAGGGAGCACAGAAGGTTTGTTCATATTACCTTAATGCTTCTCTTTTCCAAGTTTCAAAGAAATATGACATATAGGTTAAGATATATATTTAAACAATTTTTGCATTTGTTTATTAGAAAAAAATTATTTGTAAACTATTGTGGATATTCTATTGGACAGTTTATCACAACAAATCTAATAATATTATATTTAAAATATGAGATTCTACACTATTACAATTTTATTTAATTTCTAGATTTGTAAATTTTACTGTAATTAGTGCATTAATGTGAATGGAAATTATGTAGAAAAGTAGATAAAGACAAAATTATTAAACACAACCACACATAAGACACAAAATATGTTTTATGGGAAACCCTTTTAGGAGAAAACCCGACTAGAATGTGAGGTCATTTCGCTTTCTTTCTCTGTCTAGAAATATGGCTGCGGGTACAAAGAAGTAATGCATGTGGCCCTTTGGCTTTTACAATGCACAAATCCTCTCTGTGTGCTCTACTTCCTATCTCCCCTGGCTATCTTTGTTCAACTATGGAACAAAATGCTCTCAAAAGAATGGAATGCCTCTTCGTCCTAGTGGCCTGATCATAACACAACTCAATAGCCTACTAGTGGTTAATTTTGACTATATCAACTCTTAACTAGAGTTACAAGATAGAGTCTTCTAGAGTCTTGCACATCATAATCATGTGGCTAGCCCATTTTCCATGAATAATGGGGGTTGACGCGAAATCCTCCCGAACTATAGGTGTGAAAACATGAAGGTCAACTTTTGAGTGGTATAAATTTTGCATATGGACTCAGATTGATGCGCTTATTGTGCCGTTGGAAATATCTTTGAGTGTATAATAGCATGAAATGGTGCTACACTAAAATGACAAAGTTTTACCCCACAAAAAACATCATTTGATGCCTTAAAACACTCCCGAAAGGTTCCAGACCATATTTTACCAAACTAGGTCCAACCAATAAAAACGGCCTTGTGAGCTGTTTCCTCCACTTTTTCCACTCCAAATGCATCGAGATGGATGAAAAATAATATAATGATCCAATATAGATAAAAAAATAGTCTAAATAAATAAGAAATTACAACCATATTTTGCAAGCATTTCTTCTCCCACACACCTGCACTTTTGCATGTCCTCACGCAAACAAGGTAGATTTGTCAACTTATGACCAATAACACCCAAGATAACAACATAATTTGCATTTGAGGTTGATGTTACATCAATTGTAGCTTGTAGGGATGCCAAACAAGTCATGAATCAAGTGAGCCTTTAGAAGACACTGTCAGAAATGCATATGTAGAGTTGTTGTTAAAATTATAAGAAAAGGGGGTGACAGGAGAAGGAGGGCTACTTTGTTTCCCTGGAAAACAAGTTGAGATAAAATATGCATGGGGATTAGGAGTGGTGACCAGTAAGAAAGCGAAGTGTTCAAAAAATGCAACAAGAAAGTCTCAATTTGATTTTGCCTTGAGAAAAATTGAATTTCCACATCAACATACAACTTGGAGGTAGTTAACTTGTGTGACATGGATCTTGTCACTCAGTTAGCTCAGTAAATTCGAGTTAGATGGCTTGGAGTTCAGTTAAGGATGTGTGATTGCTAATTTGTGGCAATCAAGGTCAATTATTGCAAGTTGTTTTTAGTTAAACTAGTTCTAATTATTGGAGGAACTAGTAGAAGGTCAGTTGTGCAGTGGGACTTCAGTCTAATTCAGTGATTATCCAGTTAACTGATCAATCATCCCAAAATAGCTAGTGCATGAAAATAATTCAAGTTCTCCATTTGTGGTGGAGATTCCAAAGTAGTGGAACATTAGTTGTAGACTAGTATTGAGTGTATAAGTATTGCATGCAGTCAGATGATTAACTTTGGGAATTGCGCAATAATTTTGGAGGAAATTCCTAAATAATAGGGGCCTAATTTCCTCAAGAATTGCGTAAGGAAATAGGGGCTTAAGCAGAGGCATAAATTGACTAAGTATGGGTCAAATATTCTTAGTGAGCAAAGAGATCGGTTATTCACTTGCAGGTTGAGCTCAGATTGAGCTAGTAATTATAATACATCTCTATTCATCATATTAATGCAAGTAGGAAAAGGGGTTTTTAGTAGATTGTTTTCCCCTAGAAAAATACTGTGTGAATGTGTGTTATTTCTCATTGTATATTTCTGATTGATGATCTAAATTGTGAATTGAAATTTTTAGAGAAGTAGAACACGCTTGTGCCTTATGATTTAGATTAAAATTTCATGAGTAGTTGCAAATCTACACCATAATTTCTAAATGGTATCAGAGCACGATTCACATTAGAACACGAATTTCGAAGTTGTTTCTCAAGAGGATCGAAATTGTAGTTCAGTGTAGCAGGATCTTTATAGAGTTGGGAAGATGACCTTCAACGCGCTAAGACTGGAGTATGCCTTGGAAGGTAGCTCTAATTTTATTGCATGGAAGGATAAATGGAGGCAATGCTTGATGACAATGGATTGCTAGAATATGTCAAGATAGACATTGCAAAACCAATATCAACTGATTCAAGAACCTAACTCAATGGAAGAAATATGTAGCCAAAGTGAGAAGAATAATCTTGGAGGGAGTACAAGATCACATTTTCTCAAATCTCCATGCGAAAGTAACTCCTTTCGTAATGTGGAAAGCACTGAAAAAAATGTTCGAGAATAGTAGTGACCACAAGATGTTGGCGCTCAAGGATAAAATTCGAAATATCAAGATGCAAAAGAATGACACTATTCCTCAATATCTGAGTAGGTTCATACAAGTTTGTGATGAACTTGGTGAGGTTGGTGTAAATGTTTCTGAAGATTATTTGGTGAGCCTAAGACTCCTAGGCCTTCCAAAACGCTGACATGACTACCAATATTCAGTGAACGAGAGGGAAAAATTACCGAAATGGGAACGCTTATGGTCCGATTTGGTACAAGAGGAGATGAGGAAAAGTACTAAAGATGATAATTCATCCAAGGGAGGGGATGAGGAAAAATTTTCATTGGTTGGAAAGGGAAAGAAGGAAAAAGGGAATAAATCTCAAACCAAACTAGAATCCATTGAAAGGGGTAAGAAGAAATATTTTTCCAAAATTTAATGCTTTAATTGTCATGAATTTGGGGATTATTCCATGAAGTGTCCACACAAAAATTCGAGCAAGAAAACCTTAGGAGGAGCAGTAGGTGAAGCCTTAGCTTCATAGTTCGAGCTTGACTTCACCCTTAGCGCATGCATGGGAAGCACAATCATGGGGAGCATGTGGTACTTAGACTCAGGTGAATCGTTCCACATGACAGGGTGTAAAGAGTTTTTCAATGACCCGAAGGAGAAATATATTTAGATGCACATTGAGTTGGGGGACAACATAAGGTACAACACGACCGATATTGGTATAGTCACCTTTCATAGGGAGTCGAGATCCCCTCTCAAACTCAAGGATGTCATGTTCATTCCAGGCCTAAAGAAAAATATCATCTTTGTTGCAGTTGTGGAAGACTGTGGTTATGATGTGATCTTCAAAAAAGGAGAATCATTCTTGAGACACATAGCCATAGGACATGTAAAGAAAATCGAGGTTTGGGTGAAGAACATGTATAAGATAGATGTGGAAGACTATGTTGCATCAAGCACTAAGGTGGAGAAAGTGCATAGTTGCAATGTCAGTGAACTTTGGCACATAAGACTCAACCATTTGCGTCATGGCACCTTGAAGATTATGCATCAAATAACCATTGTCCTCCCTAAAGGAGCACTTGAGTGGCAGGATGTTTGAAAATGATGTACCTTGGGGAAGTATGCAAAATCCACATTCCATGATCAAGACAACAAAGCACATGCAGTATTGGAAAGGATCCACTTTGATGTTTGTGGACCTTTCTTGATCGACTCCACTACTAGACAATTATTTTGTTATTTTTATTGATGACTTCTCAAGGAAACATTAGATCATCTTCATTCGGAAGAAGGATGAGACATTCTCCAAGTTTGTATAATTCAAGGCACTGGTTAAGAAAAGAACAAAAAGAAGGGGAAGGCTCTCGAGAGCGATAATGGAGGTCAGTATGTTTCGACTGAAATCATTAATTTTGTGCGAAATAAGGCATTCAAAGAGAGTTGATAACACCCCACAACCCACAACAAAATGGGGTAGCTGAGAGAAAGAACTGTAGCATTGTGGGAGTTGTGAAGGCTATGTCGCATGACCAAGCCCTACCACTGCATTTGTGGGCAAAGGTATGCAACACAAAAATCTATTTGCAGAACGGAAGTCCTCATTGAATTCTTGGTATGATCACATCGGAGGAGGCTTTCTTGGGGAGAAAGTCAGATGTGTCACAGTTCATGATTTTTAGAGCCTCTCTTTACTACCATGTCTCCAAAGAATCAAGAAAGAAGCTTAATCTAGGTGGAAATTGGTGGCCACTCACCTATTCCACTTGGACACCCAACACTATCTCTTTCAGTTTTTCGGTTTCCTTAATTGTAGCACAATTTACTATTTTTGGCAGTTTTTCAGGTCCTAAACTTCCAGAGCCATTTTGAAACCCTAAACGACATTTTTAGGGAAAACAGAGAGACCAAAATATTCAAAAAATGGCTTTCCAATTTTCTTTTGAACTCCTCTTCGAGATATTCGAAACGAGATATTATTATATCCAAACGGAGATCGTATGCCAAAGTTACAACCCTAGGAAATTGATGTACCAATTTACATAAACAAGGACCATAGTTTTGGTGCTTCATCTCTTAGGGTTAGGTTTTTGAATGTTTAGGGTTTTCCATTATTTCTCAATAATAAATAGGCCTTTGACCTCATTGTAACAGAGTTGAGAGGCATGTAGCCGCCACATCTCTTCTCAAAGATAAGCTACCATCGCTCGAGCTAGTTTATTTCCATCCTGTTTATAAGCATATTCTAGTATTCTGATAGTAATGAAATGAAGTGTTATTTCTGCTACATTTATGTATTTATGGTTATATGTGTAATTTGTTGTGTTCTTGTTTAAGTTCAGATCAGTGGTATCAAAGCAGTCTGCTCTTTCTATGTTTTTCTTTGCATGTCCCCAATGAGGTCAAGGTATAAGGAGTTAGGGCTCAACCTAGTTGAACCTTTGCAAGACCAACCTCGCAAACCTTGAAGGCCTCCGATGGCAGAAGAACAGAAAGACAAGGGGTAGGAGATGCTTTCAAAATATTGCTTGGGGAATCCCTCAAGCAACAAAGGAACACAATGATGGATAACGTTTCCCAGATCCTTCGACACCTACCCACAGGGGATGCATATTCATCCATGAGCCACTCTAGAGGTGCTAATCCTTTTAAGGTACAAGTTAACTTTGGTATTCTTGTATTTGAGGGTCAGGTAGATGTAGGCACCATAGATAAATGGTTGAATATGTATAAGGATATTTTTCACTTCATGACTTTTCCAATCGAGAAAATATTACTTTTTCACTTCACAAAGTTGCCCCACACGTCAAGAACTAATGGGAAACCTACTGTGAACAAAAGGACGAGAGGGAATACTCATTGTTTTTAGTTGCACCGACTTGGGATTCTTTCTGAGATGCTATCAAGGAACAATATCACCATGTCGAGAGCTATGAATATAAGTACATAAACTGGACCATGCTATGGTAGAGAGAGGAACAAGATTTGTTGGAGTTCACAAATGTTTTCCATACCCTCTGCACGAAGTTGGGTATCAAGGATTCTGAGCGAATTTGGTACTCAAGTACCACAACTTTCTACACAAGTACATCTAGGATGAGATGGATTTCCTTGACATCTCCTCGCTCAACACGACATACCAATACACTGTCAAGATTGAGCAAAAGTTTAAACAGAAGAAGTGAGACTTTGGATCTACGAATTCAAAGCAAGGAAAAAGCGCCCCCAAACCATAGAGCAAAGGCCAAAGCCAAGGAGGGGCAACCTAGGACAACCCATTGAAGCCGCAAGCAAAGAATTACACCACGAATACAAAGTAGGATACAGGAAAATAGTGTGAGTTCCATAAGAGCTCCACTCACAACACAAGTGAGTGTTAGGCCAAGGAGTCATTAGTGGTCGAGCTGAAGGCTTCCCAATCAAACGCATGTTCTGACTCTGAGTCAGAACCCAACAAGGGGAATGACAAAGGGAAGAATATCATTGATGCAGAACCCAGTTCCACTGTGACCACCACCAAGATCAAAAAGAATGAGCCTAAAGATCCATAGGTGGGGGAACACCTCTTCCACTCACAGATGTGGGTGAAAGGTTCTTCGCTGTAGTTCATTGTCGACAACAGGATCGAAAAGAACCTCATTTCAGCAAAGGTCGTGAAGCAGTTGGGCCTACTGATGACAACACATCCATAGCCATAAACCATCAGGTGGATTCACCAAGGATGATATCTCTGTGTCATCCAAAAATGTCACCTTCCCTACAACATCAAGCCCTTCATGGATGAGGTACTATGTGATGTTGCTCCTCTTGAAGTTTGTGATGTATTATTAGGAAAACCATACTTGTGGAAGTGGTAGGTTGTATATGAGTCTAGACCTCACTTTGTGATTATTACTTTGAGCAATAAGTTTTACAGGATACCAAAGGTATCCCCACCTACTACCATCTCTTTGATCACTGCAAAGAAATGCAATAAGATCATTTCCCAGACCAGGAAATATGTTTTCCTTATGATTCACCCTCAAGGAAAAAAGAAGGTTGTGGCCACGACTTCCAAACAGGGCTCCTCTGCACAGCAACAATAGATGGACAAATTCATGGAGGAGTATAGGGACATTTTCGCCTCACCTATAGGGGTACCTCTGCATTGTCAGGTCAAGCACTCCATCGATCTGACCTTGGGCATGCTGCTACCTAATGGACCAATATATCGACGCTATGTTCTAGAGAAAGATGAGATCAAGAGGCATATTTAGGAGTTGTTGTCGAAATGGCACATCAGGCCAAGCTCATCACATTATGGGAGCCTGATTGTATTGGTATAGAAGAAGGACGAGACTTGGAGACTTTGTATTGAATATTGGGCACTGAACAAGATCACTATCTAGAATAAGTACCCAATCCCATGGATTGATGACCTTTTGGACCAGCTCAAGCGAGGCAAATATTTCAAAAAGATTGACTTGAAGCCCGGTTATCACCAGGTGCCTATCAAACCCTCCGATGTGTGGAAGACTGCCTTCAAATCCAAGGAGGGCCTTTTCAAATGGTTGGTCATGCCTTTCGGGTTAACGAATGCCCCTGAAACCTTCATGAGATTGATGGATGACATCTTGTGACCTTTCACCAATACGTTTGTGGTGGTGTATTTAGATCCCATCTTGTTCTTCATCCAGAGTTGGGAAGAGCACCTCCGCCATATTCAACAGGTCCTTCATACCCAACAACAACACAAGCTATGTGCCAATTTCAAGAAATGCACTTTTGGCATGACCCAAGTTCAATATATGGGGTACATCATTGATGAGTAGGGTGTGCATGTGGACCCAACCAAGATACAAGTCATTCGGGATTAGCCAGCCCCAACCACTCTAACAGAGCTCCGCAACTTTCCGGGTCTTTCTACCACAGGTTCGTATTAGGGTTCTCTCATATCACTTGGTCTTTAAGTTGAGTCACCAAGAGTGAATGTAAAGTGTTTTTGGTCTGAAACCCAGTAGAAGGCATTTTCTGAGTTGAAACATCACCTCTTCTCTGCACTAGTGATCACATTACCATATCTACAACAAGCATTTAAGATTGAGACATACAACTCTGACTATACTATTGGTGCAGTTCTTACTCAACAGGGGCATCTAGTGGCTTACAACAATGAGACACTTTTAGACGCAGTCTGTAAGTATCCCACTTATGACAAAGAAATGTATTCCATTGTGCAAGCTTGTCGTCAATGGAAGCATTGCATTCTGGGGAAGGAAACGATCATCCACACATACCATCGACCCCTACAGTTCATATAGACAAAAGGGAATTTGCAAAACGATCGCCATTAGAAATGGTTCACATACCTACAACAATTCCATTTGAACATTAAGTATAAGAAGGGTAGCACCAATAATGTTGCAAACTACCTCATCCGACCACAATTCATGGCGTTGATCACTTGCTCGACTCTTGTGGGCACGAGACTTTGGGGTGGCTACATATTTATGAGAATGATCTAGAATTCAACAGCACATACTAGACACTCCTGGAAGGTATAAAAGTTCAAAAATTTCACCTCCATGATGCATTGTTATGCCACCTGGGACACATCTATGTTCCTTCAAGCGAGCATGCCAAGATGATTTGGGAGGTGCACTACAGTTGGGTCAATAGACATTTCAGAGTAGAGAAAATAGTGGCAGTACTTCAGAAGTATTTTTATTCACAAAACCTTCATCAAGATGTTCGAAGGTGCATTAGATCTTACACTACGTGCGTCATTTCCAAACCATCCATCAAGAAGCAAGGCCTATATACTCCTCTTCCTACTCCTAGTCGACCTTGGGAATCCACCTCCATGGATTACATGCTGGGCCTTCCTTCTACTAAGCATGACAATGACTGTCTGTTGAGCCTCAAACCTGCACCTTCCTATACACCCTCTCAGCCTTCTTTCTCCACTTACTTCATCCACCCAGTTGTTAAATCATTGCATTATAGTCTAAAAAGGACTTTTTATATGGTTTTCTGACTATGCTTATGATTGTTGTTTGGTTTAGTTTTTTTGTTCATGCAGCTGCAGAAACTTGTCAGTTTCCGCAGCCAGCACAGGTTTCCGCAGCCAGCACAGGGTTCCGCAGCTATTTTGTTAAAATCTGTGCTACAGGTGTCCTATGAAGAAACGAGCTACATGGGCAAGCTCCAGGTGACGGATACATGGAACGTGTCCCTTCAAATCAGCCAAATCATCCATGGAAGGCCACAGTCAACGAAGGTCAAAGACAAGGCCAACCAAAGAGTTCAGCGGTGGCACGTCTCTATTTTGAGCACGTGAATGTTACGTGGCACAGTCCTCAGCTCACGAAGACACCAGCACACCTGGAGATCATTCCTGAGACCTGAATCCAACAGCTACCACTCCGAAGATTTAATAGACATGATGACAGTTACACTAGATCTTGGCTGAAGGGATCTACGTGTCTTTAGCAACACAGTTAATAGCGTAGGAGTCTGTTAAGTAGCTTTATCATTTTGGCATTATAAATAACGCGTCGAGGAATGCTATAAAGAATTTTTTTTGGGAGATGTGAATTCTGAACTGTTTATGTGAATCCCGAATTGCTAGTTATCACCCCACTATTTTTTTTATATGTTGCTGTTTTAATACATGAGAAGACTTTTCTGAGTTCACCCGTGTGACTACTTGTTAACTGGCTGAAGTGGCAGAGGGCCCCTGCACGCTGAAGCCTTGTAAAGTTTCTCTTTAGTTTTATTATGTTTTTGCTTTTATCATTAGCTTGTACATAATATATTGTTTGATGTTTTTGCTGTTTATATTTTCACCTTTGTTTTCTTATAGCTGTCAACTGATCAGTGCTTTTCTGCAGGTTTTCTTAGGCTGCCCGGGCAAATTTTCATATTTTTGATAACTTTTGGCATATGAGATCATCTTTTCCTTCCTGCTAACTTTCATTTTCTGAAGTTTAATTTCAGCACTGTCTTTTCCAAGTTGTAATTTGCTTATTTATTTTTTTGTTATTTAGATATCATACTGCTCATCAGTTTATGGTTTCTTTCTATAGTCAAGTGACTCTATTAGCAAGAAATCAAAATATTACTAACTATAGTTTGATTTAGATATCATATTACTTGACTTGTTCATGATTACTTCCCACAAGGTAGATTGAGCTTAAGGGTAAAGGACCAGAAGAGTTCAAGTAGTGTGATTAGTTTCTTTTATGCAATTTAATTTCTTATCATTTAGATATCATATTGCTTGACTTGTTCATGATTACTTCCCACAAGGTAGATTGAG
>APFE031135684.1:113983-134444 GCA_000404065.3 Pinus taeda
CTCATTCATGACCATGTTCTTGAAGTGCAATATTGTTCAACAGATGATCAGGTTGCAGACATCTTCACAAAGGCTCTCACAGAGGCGAAGTTCACTAAACTTCGATATATGCTTGGAGTTCAGGAAGTTGTCACTAAGGGGGGATAGGCTCTAGTGCCTCCTTCCTTCTCCTATTGTGTCATATTTGTAAATCCTTCAATCCTATCCCAAGTTGTTCTTAAGGGGGGATGTTAGGATATTCTGGCACATAGGAATAGTTAAGTATAACTTGGTCTATTATAGAGTTAGGTAAAGTGTGTTTCTTTACTATGTAATTTTGTAATTTACAATCCGACGGTCATGATATGTAGTGGTCCGACGGTTCATTCTCTCCTCGGTATTACCGACACTTGATCCATGGCTTAACACCCGATTGGTCCATGATCTCTATTTAAAGAGCACAGAGGGTCATTTGTAGGTTAACTGTTCACGAGAGAAGCTTATGTAAATTTTCATTCTTTTATTAATAAATTGCCTGAAGTGGCCGCGTTGGCTCAGGCCATGGACTGTTTCCCTCTTTGAGGGTTTTAACCACGTCAAAAATACTGGTGTATTGATCTATGATCTGGTTGTGAGTAGTATCCTTTGGTGTTCTGTCTGAGGAACTTACCCTGTAAATTCCTACACCCAAGATCAGTAGATAAATTAGTTGTGGGTTCAAGATGGATCTTCAAGGTTAAGCATGCAACAAACAAAAGCATAGAGAAGTATAAGGCTAGATTTATGGCTAAAGGATTCTCTCAAGTTGAGAGAATTGACTATGAGGAAACCTTTGCTCCCGTAGCAAGGTATTCATCCATTAGATCAATTTTGGCATTGACTATGCAGATGGGGCGGAAGATCAACCAGATGGATGTGAAAACAACATTTCTCAATGGTGTTATTGAGGATGAGGTTTATATATGTTACACAGTATTTTGTCACACCTCTTGCACTTCCATGTGACATACCGTGAAGTGTCTGAAACATGACCATTATGTAGTGTACTCATTCATATATGCAACTCAGATCCTTCCTAAGACATTTATTGAAAAGTGCCTTGAGCTTCCCCTAAAGAAAATAACTCTAAAACCCTAATTTGAGGATCATCGCTCTTATGAGGCCGAAAACAACGATGATCACCTATTGCATTGTACTTGACCCGCGATGGCATCACTATGTTAACTTGTATACCCATGATGATCCCAAAAAGGCAATTTTCCCAAAGAGGATGAGAAGCTTCGTGATCTAGAAGCTTCCAGAGCGGAGAGCTGGAGGTTGTTTGGCACAGATGAGGTTGAATTCTCCTACCTTGGCCTCTTGGTATTATGGCCTACCTCCTTGAGATAAGGACCTACTCCTATCTTTGGAGAGATCCTAACTCCCTTGCCTAGCCTATATACTCATCCTCTCCCATTCCCAAATGGTTGGTCTATGTCTATTTACACCCTTATGCTAAGATTGTGCTTATATGCTACTCACTTGGCTTGGAGAAGGAGTACTTGGAGAGCTTAGCTTGGACTTGGATATTCATTCAAGGAGATCCTATCAACATCAAGGCTTGGTTTTATGCTTCCCCTTATTTTCTATTAATATACAAATTTTGGTTCATTTTCCCTTAATGTGTATGCTCATGTATCATTTAGCTTAACATTCCTAGATCAGTTAAGTAGGTTGCTTTTGAATATGTTATTTTTATTTGCATGCCTTGTTGCGTATTGATCTCTTGTGCAGGTACATAAATGCTAAGAGAAGCAGGAATGAGCCCGTGACACAAGTGATTCAAGGTATTCAACAAAGGAGATTAAGATAGCATCCGAATGAGGTAGGCCATCTTCTTCGTCTCTCTTTTCAATTGAAACTTAGGAAAGTGTCTAGTAGATTGTCACTTCGGTTGCTAGACCCAATAATTCAGTTAGAGGGATCGTCTCTATCCGCAAAGAGGATTTAACTAGACAAAAAAAATGGCAACTCCACTGGGGAACCTAGGATCCTTTCCATTCAATCCTTCACCTTGTTTTTCTGATGAGTTTGACCAACTGTCCATTCCTAGACTTGTTTGCTTGTCTATAACTATTTTCACTTTCTGGTAATTGCTTGAAGGTTCTTAATTTGTGTTGCTCTTGAAGATTTTTTTTTCTTCATCTTTCTCGACTATCACAGTTTTGTCCTTGGCAGTTGTGATGACATCACAGATATGTTGATTACAGTAGTGATGATCGTTACTTTTCTTTTAACAGGTGTGATGATATCAAAGGTTAAAGAAAATTAGGTTTTGTCTTCTTGTTTTCAGTACTTTTCCTGCTGTCAGTGACTTACCAGTGTGATTTTAGTGTCCTTGCTTTGCTTGACATGTTTGTCTTATTACAATTGCCTCTTGATTTGGTTAAAGTGTGCTTGGAGCTTGATTTTCCTTCTAGGGTTTTAGGGCTTCTAGGTCATCCTTTATTCACTCATTGGTCTTCTCTTCAGAGATCAATTACCCTTGTTAGAAGACTATTTTTGTGTTTGGACGTCTTTTGCAAAATAACTTTTGGTTCTTGGGTATGAAGTTGCTTTCATTAGTGTTGAATTGAGTAGATTCTTTGAAAGTAACTTTAGTTCCATTTGGAAAGCAATAGATTACAAAATTGTTTGTTTCGATTGAAATGAAAGGAAGTATTTGTTTTTAATTTGGTGTTTCGAAAAGAGAAAGTGAAAGTATTTATCTTTTAAGTAGATTTAGAAGAATTTGTTGCATTCAAAATCATTAATGTGAAAGAGATTTTCATTAGTGTTCAGTTGTTTGCATTCTCTTTTTCTCTTTTGCATTAGATTACATAGATTGCATTAAAGTGAAAAAGAAATCATCATTATATCTTAAGGTAGATTGCTTTAAGATTTTATTTTTCCATTTCATTTGCATATGGAATGAAATATTAGATTTCATGTTTTGCATTTATCACTGGAAAATTGGCATTGATGCATTGTTGCTTGTTTGATGCATGATTTGGATATTTATCTTCCCTACGTAGGTAATATTCATCAAATTAAAGGATTTTCAATTTCATCATTTAGCTGCATTTTAGGAACAGGTGACTTCGTTAAAGCCTTGAAATAATTTCAAGGTTAACTTTAAAATCTATCAATCAATCTAAGAAGCATTTAAACATTTACGTTCATACTTAGTGGTCTAGGCTAGAGACGTGTTCTGGCATCTATAAAACTTAGCAGCTCTCGTTCACTCTTACATTAGAAAGCACTTGCATGGACTTGTGATCCCCATACCATCGAGTATATAAAGGGAGGCCCTCATAGTTTTCAAACCTTTATCCCTAGGAAACCGAGTCTGCCGCCCTGCAAATGAGATACACCGAACACAAAATTCGGGTAGATTTCCTTCACGTATGTCAAGTCCTCGATAAATTTATTTGCTAAGGTGTATATTGTAGTTCACAGTTACTTGGTACTCCTTTTTTCCTAGAGTTACCTGAGTAGTCATTTCGATCTTTTCTAATTCCTTAAATTTGAAAATATCATCGAGCACTTGTCCTTTCAAGCTCGTTAAACCAATGAAAGCGACTAGAGTCACCTTTTCATCCTTTTCTCAACTCTTAATAGATGAAAAGGAAAATTTTTTGTATCTAAAAATAACTGCCGACAATAAACACCGAACCTAAGCAGTTTCTTCTTGGACCAATATTGAGTAATTCCCTGTTAATTTCAAGATTGTTAATAAGCCCTCAATGAATCTCCTTTCCTTTTCTTCTCTTGAGAGAAAGTCATCATGGCTGAACCATTGAGTTCATCTCACAGTTCCCCTTCATTTTCTAATATTGAAGGGTCCTCCCAAAGAGTTCATCCGGAGCTTCCTCAATCACTTGAAGATGAAGGTTTTGAACTTGTGATTATTCCAAGTTTACAACCTCTGTCTTCTCGTCCGCCTCCATCGGATTCCTGGTAACCTCAAGAACCTGATCCTTAGACCCCAGAAAATCCTATATAGAGCCCTGAGAGTCCGCAAAGGCTTGTTATTCATCCATCGAATCCGTTATTTGATTATGTTGTGATATCTCCTCGGCATCCTTGTACTCCTTATGAGCAACCTAGTATTCCTTTGGAGTTATCTCCTCACACATCTCAGATTCCTCGACACTAGTTGTTTCCATCTATGGAGTCAGAGGGTGAAATCCCAACCTCTTCTTCAGGTAATTCAGAAGTTTCCTCTACTCATACTCCTCATGTCGATGATGAACAAGGGTATGAATTTTCTCCATAAGGCTTTCCTTTTACAGGAATAGTCCCATCTCTCACACTTCCTTAAACTAGTGGGTCCATGTTTCCACCTGGTTATACAACCTTAGCCCAGTTAATTTTAGGTACTCCTAGTGCTTCATCTTTGTATCAAAATCCCATTTGGTCTTCAAATTTCATGCCTACATCTGGTCCATTCATTCCAAACGCGGCCTCTCAAACTCCTATACAAACTATTGTCACATCAATTCTCATCAACCTAGGATTCCATCGCAACCTGTGTCATCGTTTCAATGGACCCTTTTGGTACAACTGACTATTTTAGGTCAAGTTTCAGCTAGTTCTTCCACTCCTCCATCAAGTGGACAGAATGTGCCACCGCCTAGGGGGAAAAATCCGAATATTCCTCTTGTGTCAGGTGAAACCAATGTGAGTGGATTACAAACTCACATGGTTGGAGTTAATCAACCTTATTCTAGTAGTATTCCTAACCCTGTTGGTACATCCAAGTCAGGTAACATCTCTTATCAACAGCCTTATACAACTCAGATTCCACTCCAACAGGTTTATGTCCCATAGGGTTCACAAGCTTCGGTCAATCCTTCTTACATTCCTCAAGCAAGAGCTTATGTCCAACCTGGTCAATCCACTATTCCTGGTGGATGTGGTCAGATTCAATTCAGAAATTACCAATACCCACATGGTATATCCAAAGGAAATATCTAACAAACCTTGCAGCAGTAAGGGCAACCATCGTAGAAGCACGGGAAAGTGTTGCAGAAGTAAAGGGAAAATGTTGCAGAACAAAGAGAAATTGTTGCAACAGCAAGGGAAACCTTTGCAACAATAGGGGAAACCTTTGCAGCAGTCTCAACAACCTTTGCATAAACAAACTCATTTTGTTCAACAATCTACTCAACCTTTTTACTCACAAGGCCAACCTTTGTAGCAACAAGGTCAACGTTTACAACAACCAAGTCAGCCTTTGCAGCAGCAAGGTCAACCTCTATAGCAACAAGCTTCATATGTGTATCAACAAGGTCAACCCTTACAAACAAAAGGTCAACCCCTGCAGCAGTAGGGCCAATCTCTTTAGGTCCAGGGTCAACAGATCCAACAACCTTACAATCTGTATGCCACGTATAATGCTTATCAACAGCCTATGGTAGGTCAATATCAAACCTACCCTAGACAAAATCCACCTTATGGTCAAGGTAATCCTTAGTGGGGGAAAAATCAAATCTCGTATGGACAAAATCCTCCATTGTGGGGGAAAAATCCTTACCAGCAAGGTTGGAACCTGCAGTTTGGGTCTCCTCAAAGGCTACATTGGAGCTTTCTAATGTCTCATGGCTCACAAATGATCCTATTTTCCATTCACCTTACTGGCCTCTGGTTCCAACTAAAATTCCAAGCAATTTCCAGAAATTCGAAGGAAAGTCTAAAGAGGACCTGCAAACCCATGTGATGACATATCACTTATTGTGCTCTTCAAATTTGTATGTTGACGATTCTATCTATCTTCACCTCTTTCAGAGAACCTTAATAGGTGCTTCCACAAATGGTATATCGAATTGCCTCAAGCTACCTATCCTGACTTTAACTCTTTAGCTATGGCCTTCCTCACCCACTTCCAATTGTCGATTTAGTATGAAACTGGCACTCATTTGCTCACATCCCTTAAGCAAGATACTGCGACCCACATTTTTTATCATATCCATGAATGGAGACATCGGCGTCACCTCATCAAATTCGAGATTGTTGATGAGTTGTTGACTGAATGGTTCACAAAATCATTCGTTCACAAGATTTCTAAGGATATAGCTATGGATGGGTGTGTTACTGAAGAAAAAGCTATTGCTCGTGACCAGTATCTAGACTTAGTCTAATCACAATATGGCATGTTCTATGAGATGTTTCCTAATTCTCCAAGACCATCTTTAGATCTGGTAGCCTCAAAGTCTCCCAATGTACCACCTATTGATGGTGTGATTGGTTCAATATCTAAGACTTCCACTAAGGCTTCCTTGAAGCAGAAATCTGTTTCAAACACTAGTTCCAATAATCCTTCGAAAAAAATTTCAAATCCTCGTAAAACCTCTGAGGTAAATGTTATTCAGTCTATAGCAGTAGATAAGACCTCAAAAGGTAAGAAAAAGGGTAAAAGTAAAGACAAAATCGATACCCCAAAACAAGATCCACCCTAATCATCTCCTGATGATGTTTCCAAGTGCAAGCCAAAATATCCTTGCCTCCTCTGTGAGGAAGATCATTATACCAAGGATTGTCCCCGGCATTCTGAAGTTAACCACTTATTGAAAGGTACTACGGCCATTTTGAAAGAACCTTTCCATCTCAACAGACGCGGTTGGTAGACCAACTGCAATCCTCTACCTCCTCTAGTTCCCAAGTTTTCATGATGCAAGGTACATTGCCTATTTCGATTGCTACTTGAACAAAGGACTATCAAACCCCGAAAAAGGAGACAGTGGAGAAAGAAGTCACTGATATACCTTCTAATTCTACTCCATCTAGTTCTGGTCTGATCCATATTGAGTGCCCTAACAGTGAGTCCATAATCTGACCACTTCCCAAGGGTGTACTTCAGAAATCATCTTATAATCTGAATGCTAGCATTGCACAACATTATAATATTGTTGAGGATTTAGCTCAAGCACCTTCGACTATGTCTGCTTTGGAGGTTCTCCAAACCTATCCAATGCAATGGAAATCATTGTTTTCTGCTATAGGCGCTATTGATCTTTTGATTCAAGTTTAATTACCTTTGATCTTGAAAACCACATTCTTCGTCTTCCTCATCAGATTGTTTTTCTGATTAAGGTTATCATTAAAGGAAATACGATCCATTGGACTTTTATTGATGAAGGTGATTCCACTTGCATCATGTCTTTTTCATGTTGGAAGGCCATTGGCTCTTCTTCTCTTAATCAATCTCCGAACACTTTGGAAGCCTTTGATTGCAAAGGCTCTTGTCCATACGGTATTCTCACAAACTTGTTGATCACGTTGGAAGTAAATACCAGTGATCTAGAAGTGGAAGTTGTAGATGTGAATCTAAACTACAACCTTCTTCTCAGGCGAAGTTGGACCCACGCTATGTTTTGTGTGGTTTCTTCTTTGTTCTAGGTGCTTCATTTTCCTCACGAAGGAAAATTTGTCACCATCGACCAACTATCCTTTTTCTCTTTTGGTACATCAAATGACAATGTACCATATGTTGGAAATACTGAGATTCCTTATGAGAGTGTGGGGGTAGGTCTTTTCAAAGACTCTGCTTTAATGAGTACTTTTACTCTCCCACCTCTGAATGTCACTTCAATCATTATGATCTCAATTTCTACAGATCCTTGGATTATTCCTACTCCAGATCAAATTGACTCGTTTGGCGATTCTATGCCTTTAAGTCCATTAGAGAAAGACTATCAAGAAATTGTCTTGGCTTCAATGGCCGCTTCATAAAGTCATGTTGTTTTCAATATGAACCTTGATACTTATGTGCCATATCCTTGGCTTGGTTCTTAGGATTCTCCAGATCCTTTGAACGATACATTCCCCACCAACGAGAGTATCGTTGAGGTTATGTCTCTAGACGAAACTCCTTGGAACAGTCTCCATCATTGTTCTTCATTTCTTCCCAGACTCAGCGAGATGCCTTCATGTCTTGAAGCGTTTGTTTCTCATTTCCCAACACATCCACATCAAACACCTATCCTAGTACACGAAGTCCTGTCTGAGGGTAATATGGGAACATTATTGCTACTATGCCTCTTGACATTTCCATTAAACCTGAAATTGTCGAGAACATTCATATTAGGGTGTCCTATTCTCTCGATGAGATCAGGGTTTACACTCAACTTTTCAAATAATTTCAAGATTTCTATGCATGTTCATATGAGGAAATGTCTAGTATTGACCCAATAATAGTGGTGCATGAAATACCAACTTATCCTGGTGCAAATACTTTTCACCAACGACTTTGCCCCGTGCATCCTTGAAAGGCTGCTGCTATTAAAGCAGAAGTGGAAAAGCTTTTAAAAAATGGTTTTATCTATCCAGTCACATTGACAGATTGGGTGTCCAACATTGTTCCTGTTACTAAAAAGTAGGGTACGATCCGTGTCTGTGTTGATTACCGCGACATCAATCGTGCATGTCCAAAAGACAATTATCCCACTCCTTTTATCAATCAAATCATTGACAAGTGTGATGGGAGTGATATTTTCTCATTTATGGATGGTTTTTCTAACTACAACCAGATCAACATCTCACCTGTTGATCAACATAAGATGGCCTTTATCTGTCCGTCGGGCACTTTTGCATATAAGAATCTTCCTTTCGATTTAAAAAAGGTTGGTGCTACCTTCCAAAGAGAAATATCTTATGCGTTTCACGATATTTGACACATTGTTCAACCTTACCTTGGTGACTTACCAGCCCATTTTGCTAAGTGTCATGACCATGCAGACCACTTAAGATCCATATTTCTGCGATGTCGACATTATAACATCCGTCTCAATCCACACAAGTGTATTTTTTGCATTGAATCTAGTCAACTCTTGGGTTTTATGGTGTCCTGTGACGGTACCCGAATAGATCCTTTAAAATTTGAGGTTATTGTCAACTTACCCCCCCACCTCATTGCTGCAATTGCAAAGCCTGCAAGGAAAGGCTAACTTTCTTCATCGATTCATTCCTAACTATGCTGAACTTGCCAAGGGCTTTACTCATTTTATTAACAAGGGGATCCCTTTTATTTGGGATGAAGCTGCCCAAAAATCCTTCGATGCTTTGAAAGGCATGCTTATCAGTGCTCCTTTATTGTATCCCCTTGATTATCCATGCAATTATTTCCTATACTTGGCTATAACTTATACTACCATTTCGATGGTATTAGTTCAAGATGATGATGATGGTAGTGAACATGTGGTTTATTATTTAAGCCGAAATCTCCTTGACACTAAGTCTCGATATGCCCATGTCGAGAATCTTACCTTGGTAGCAGTCCATGTTTTCTAAATATTTCGACATTATATCCTTTTACGGAAAATCACGGTGATTTTCGATTGCAACCCCATGAACTATATATTTACTTGTCAATTACTAGGGGAAAATACTCCAAATGGATTGTTATCCTGTAGAAGTTTGATTGGGATTTTACTGCCGCCAAATCAAAGAAATCACTTGCTTTTGCTGAGTTGATATGTGCCCTTCTATTTGCAAGAATTTCTATTGATTTTACTAAGCAGATTCCTGATGAAACTTTGTTTCTCATCAGCACTCTTGACCCGTGGTATGGAGATATTATCATTTATCTTCAAACCCAAACCTTCCGATCCGAGTTGTCTCGATTTGACCAATGTTGCATCCAGCATCCGTTCCAAACCTATCGGATTCTTGGTGATACATTGTACCAATTCGTTTTGGACTCTGTTCTTCACAGATGTCTAACACTTGAAGAGGCTGAACGGGTTTTGAATGACTGCCACTCTGGTGCCTGTGGTGGCCATATGTCTAGCTACGCCACTACTCATAAAATCCTTCACGTCAGTTATTTCTAGCCTTCCATCTGGATTATATTCTAGTTGTTCAAAAATGCCATGAATGCCAGATTTTTAATCGCAAGCAGCATGTCCCACTAACACCCTTACACCTAGTAGTTACCATTGGACCGTTTGCTGCATGACATGTAACCCTCACTCAGCTAGGAGGCATAGCTATATTATCGTCACCATCGATTATTTCACTAAATGGATCGATTTGATGCCCACATACAATGTTGACGGTATTATTGTTTCTCATTTCCTTTTCAACCACGTCATAGTGAATTTTGGTGTTCCTCAAGCCATTGTAATTGACCATGGATCACATTTTCGTCAGTACATGATGGTAGAGCTGACTGGTCAGTTGGGCCTTCATCATGATAGCTTAACTCCTTATTATCCACAGGCTAATGGCTAAGTTGAAGCAATTAATAAAGTTTTTATTACTATGCTTCAACGCACCACTGGGAAGCCCAAAACACACTGGCATTTGATGTTATTCTCAGCTCTCTGGGCTTACTAAACTTTCGCTAAGACGACCACTAGATTCACTACATTCCAGCTGGTTTATGGTTTAGAGGCAACTCTTTCGATTGAATACGAGATCTCTTGGCTCAAATTAGTTGTCAAACTCCTCCCTAACACCTCGCCTGAAGAGAAGCAGTTACTCTACCTTGAGAGGCTTGACAAGACGCGTCACATTTTCGTGATGGTAATCGAAGCCCAAAAGAAACATGTCAAAGCTCATTTTGATCAAACTATTTCTCCTCACACTTTTTACGAAGGTGACCTGGTCCTCCTTTATGATCAAGCTAACGATAAGTTAGGCAATGGAAAGTTCGATCCTATGTGGCATGGGCCATGTATCGTCAAATGAGTTTTATAGAAAGGCGACTATGAGCTAGTTGATTACGAAGGAAATGCATTATCACAACCCCGAAATGGGTTGTATTTGAAGAAGTATTATGAGTTAAATTCGTGTAATTATTTGTACATTAGCGTGCGGATTAATTAGTGTGCATTTTTTTTTGGTGTGTTTATTTGTTTTGCAGACATGTGTTTTTCTACTTACCTTGTGTTCCACTTGGTTTGCAAATATCGTCGTCACTATGACAGTTTTGTTGATGGTGTTTGTCATAGCACACATGATTTGTCTTCCGCAGCTTGGGCACTCTTTGTTCCTAATGGCGAGTTGATTGACTTACAAGGTATATGCCTCAGTTGAACAACTAACAATATTGTTGAATACAATGCAGTCATTGAACTATTGTCAAAAGCAATTTCTCTTGGCATTAGAGATTTAGTTGTCAAGTTAGATTCAGAACTCATTGTGTTACAGTTAAACAATCATTATTCAATGAGAAATCCACAAATATTGCGTATGTATCCACGTGTTTGATTACTAGAAAGAAATTTTGATTTTATCACATATCAACATATTCCATACAATTGGAATACACTAACATATGCATTAGCCAATTATGTTCTTGATAGACATTTGCATCATTTATAAAATTGATCATATTTTGGACACATAAGTAGAAATCATATATAACTATATATATATAATATAATATATATAATATATATATATATATATATATATATATATATATATATATATATATATATATTATATTATATATATATATTAATATATATATATATATATATATCGAGTCTGTCAAAGTGTTTACATCAAAATCTTAAAAAATAAAGTGTTCTGGGCCACTTGGCATTCAAAGCCTACAAAATTTGTAAAATAGCTAGAAAGGTTATTAGCATGCACGGTGTTCATGGTAGCATGAGACTGCTCTAATCACTCGGCCTAACAGCCGACGTAGTCTTTCGTATACTCCTACTCTGTGTCTCTACCAGTGCAGTGGCACCTCGTCTATAGTAGCATACTCTGAGTAATCGCTTCTAGGTTGTGCTCCATCTCAGTTAAGGGTTCCACCCCTTCCTTATAGTCAACGACCACTATTTGATGAGAAACCCATTGTGCTATTAGCGACATTCCTGGTGGTCTTTCGGGTCCCACATCTGCACATTTATCATAAGTCAAGTCTCAATTTACATTTTTACAAAAAAATCATAAGGCTTGAAAAAATAAAAATAAAAATAAGTCTTTACCTGCATCAATCCACTGTTCTCCCAGTGGCAGAGGTAGACATGGATCCCATCGGAAATCTATACCAACGCATGCATAATCGTCCACCATGAGTAATTCGCGCTACATCCAAGTAAAAAACTGTGGAGGGTAGTGCATCTGTTGACCCATCCCTCCTCAAGACATGAGTTGACTCCACCTCACTAGCCTCAGATCTTGGGGGGTAGGATTTGGTACCTCTGCCCATTAATACCAGAATAAGGGCACCTACTCTAAGAAGAAAGTCACTAGTATTGAGCCAAACCCAAATTGTCTCAAGTTTCCCTGCGTCCCTTTCGTCAACTGTCTTTTCATATTCGCCAGAAAGCCTCCATACTAGAATTGGGATTCTGAACTCTCATGCAGGGCTTGTGTCCTGGATACACGAGCTATGGTGAATAGGATGGTTTTTATAGGAAGTTTTTTGTTGATCATGGCAATTTTCACCTTCCCACCCCTCGTCAAATTTGCACCTGGGCAATGCCTCCTAATAAGAGCACTAGTACTCTCACCACTTCGAAAAGATCCAAAAACTTGGACTCTCTCCTCTTTGGGACAATCCCGTGATGACATATATGTCTGATTCTTCTATTTCTAGTTCATGGCCTTTGATTATAAATATCTCTCAATCCACATCCCAAAAACTGATCAAATAGGGCAGCAATTCCATCTGAGCCCTTAGTCCGGTAGTCCTGAAGAACTTTAGCAACCCACAATTTCTCAAGGATTTTGGGTTGCTTGGTGGTCTTTGGCCTCATGGCCTCTTTCTTTCCATTCAAGAACCATGATATCCTGCAAAACATCATTTAACACTAATTAAAACCTTCTTCATGGATTGAAATTAAGAATTTTTGCTTAAAAGAAGAGTTTTTCTTCAAAAAATCTGCCTCGATGCCATCATGTCTGTTTTTATAAATAGAGCGATGTCATCATGGGCATATTTTAGCTCGAGATCGATTATTGCAGGTCCGATGACCAAACCCACAATGATCGCCTATGCTCAAAAATTAGCAAATCCTCCCTTTTAGAACACAAAATTCCATTAAAAATGCATGAAAAAGTGATGAAATGCAAGAGCAAGGACAGAACTCTTACCTGCTCCAGATGGTTTTCGAAATGGCGCCCTGAATATCCTGCAATGATCACTTGAAAATTGAGCAAATTAGGGCACAAATGCACTTTCAAAAATTGCTATGGTAAAATGGTAAAAAATAATGTTACTTTTGGTTATTTATAAGTTTTGAAGTCATTTTTTTTAATATTTTAATATTAATTTATTATATTATTTCTCGATATCATTGAATGGGCACATTTCTTTGTGCAATTATAGTTACTTTCCTTGGAAAATGATTATTTTTTATTGATTCTCATGAGTTTTTGTTTTATCTCTTTTTCAGACTCGTTAAAAATAAATGAAAAAGGAACCCCCCTGGAGTCATCTTTAAGCCATTTTCTGACTCTCAAAAACTGAAAAGAACGTCGAGTACTTGTCATTTCGAACTCTTTAAATTAAATGAATTGATGTCGTTTCAGTATACGTTTACCCCTTTTTCGAGCTGAGATTGACTACTTATGAAAAGGTACACCTTGATCGACATGATCAAGAGGTTCTCTCAGATATTGTTTTCTAATTTTTTGGGTTCGAGAGACAAATTACAAAAAGGGACATGATGGAGTTTTCTTTTTTATCACTTTTTCAAACTCTCTAAATATGAAAAAGGCACCGAGTTATTCTTACGTCAGACTCGTTAAAATTTTATGATGAAAGACTCGTCACCATGACGAGACCGAGTTTCTCCTTCCTAAGACTCGTCAAACTTACTAGGATGGATTCATTCGACGAATGAACTTATATGACAAGCATATGTATCCCCTTCAATATTGTGATAAAAATAATTGGGGTACTCGCTAGAAATAGCGGGGGGGAAATGAAGATGAAACATCCATTGTATAGACAGCATGTCGCTCTTGAACATGATACTCTTTGACTTTCATGTCGGGTTTGGGATATCCTCACTCAGTCACTTGTCCTCCCGGGTTTGGGTGATCCATTTTTTCCTCTCATTTGACTCTTTCATTTTGTCATCATGACCTTTAGTCCTATGTTGAGTCAAATTCTGCCACATTCCGAAGTCGTATCGCCAGTGTTCAAGATAAGTCATATCTACAGTTATTTACCTATACATTGTCTCACCCACTGTTATAGACTTGGATCTTATTCATTTCATTCCACTGTATTCCATGTTTCATGTCGATGACGGGGGACTCATCATTCCTCTCCTTCGATGGGTCGCTTCCTATTGACTTCAGCTCATTATCCAGGAAGATGACTTAGAAACTCCCTTTCAGTACCTTAGAGCTTGCATGCCCTAATGGAAAGTTCTTTACATCTGACAATAGGTCTTGATCATTGGCCTTTGATTGGATGATTCCATGAGTGTTCAACTTCAGTTTCATTATGGCATTAACAGATTGTACTGTCGTACCTTGAGAGTCATTGTCATTATGGCAACTCCACCGGGGATTTCTCTCGTACCTGCTAACGATCCATATCATTGGCTGGTAATCAGGTGGTTTTCTCACATGTTCAACTTCAACACATTTATTCGCATGCTAGAATTTGTACCTTGATCGGATCAGGATGGAGCACAAGGCCGTAAGTCTTGTCTAATATGACTCGGGCTAGGTGGAGTTTTATGTTATTCATGATTGTACATATTTTTCTACTATATAGATGGTTGTGACCATACCATGGGACTTTACATTTATGATGATCCTTCTATCTCAGATGGATGTGACCAACCTTGGATCTTAGATTCACATATGATCCTTCTCATTTGCATGGTTGTTCCCATACCAAGGATCTTTTCATATAGTCCTTATCATCCGAGTGGCTGCGTCCATATTGTGGATTCATGATATCAGAATATGTATATGCGTCCTTGATTTGCAGGTCTCCTGACAATGTTTTTCCTTGTCCTTGCAAAATCTCGTAAAGCATCTCAGCCATCACTCCTAGTTCTACCTTCATGCTTTAGGGGGCATCTGTTACACAATATTTTGTCACACCTCTTGCACTTCCCTATTACACACCCCGAAGTGCCCAAAACATGACCATTATGTAGTGTACTCATTCATATATGCAACTCGAATCCTTCCTAAGACATTGATTGAAAAGCTCCTTGAGCTTCCCCTGAAGAAAATAGCTCTAAAACCCTAATTTGAGGATCATCACTCTTATGAGGCCAAAAACAATGATGATCACCTATTGCATTGTACTTGAATCGTGATGCAATCACTCTTTTAACTTGTATACCGCAATGATCCCAAAAAGGAAATTTTCCCAAAGAGGATGAGAAGCTTCATGATCTAGAAGCTTCCAGAGCGGCGAGCTGGAGGTTGTTTGGCATAGATGACGTCGAATTCTCCCAGCTTGGCCTCTTGGTCTTACCCCTATGGCCTACCTCCTTGAGATAAGGACCTACTCCTATATTTGAAGAGATCCTAACTCCCTTTCCCAACCTATATATTCATCCTCTCCCATTCAAAAATGGTTGATATATATCTATTTGCACCCATATGCTAAGATTGTGCTTATAGGCTACTCATTTGGCTTGGAGAAGGAGTGCTTGGAGAGCTTAGCTTGGAATTGGATAGTCATTCAAGTGGAGCCTATCAACATCAAGGCTTGGTTGTATGCTTCCCCTTATTTTTTATTAGTATACAACTGCTAGTTCATTTTCCCTAAGTGTGTATGCTCATGTATCATTTAGCTTAACATTCCTTGATCAGTTAAGTAGGTTGATTTGAATATTCTATTTGTATTTGCATGCCATGTTGTGTCTTGATATCTTGTGCAGGTTCATAAATGCTGAGAGCAACGGGAATGAGCCCATGATGAAAGTGATTCAAGGTCTTCAACAAAGGAGATCGAGATAGCATTAAAACGAGGTAGGCCATCTTCTTTGTCTCTCTTTTCAATTGCAACTTAGGAAAGTGTCTAGTAGATTGTCACTTCGGTTGTTAAACCCACTCATTTGGCTAGAGGGATCGTCTATGTCCACAGAGAGGATTTACCTAGACAACAACATAGAGCAAGCAAAAGGTTTTGAGATATTTTATCAAGAGTCTCATGTGTGCAGACTCAAGAGAGTGTTGTATGGTCTCAAACAAGCACACCATGGTTGGTACACCAGGATCAACAACTATCTCACTAGTTTGGGCTTCTCTTGGTAGAAGGTAAATTTCTTATTATTGTCTTATGATATTATTTTAACTAGTGATGAGCACCTAATCAGATCTTGTAAGGAGGACCTCACAAGGGAGTTTGAAATGAATGACATGGGTCTCACACACTACTTACTCGGTTTGGAAGTATGGCAAGGAGATGGGGAACTATTTGTGTCTCAAGTAAAGTATGAAAATGAGATAATGCAGAGATTCCACATGGAGAGTTGTAAACCCATGGAGATACCTCTAGAGAGCAACTAGAGGAAGGAGGATGCCACTTCAAGTGAAGAAGTGGATGCTACCATTTATCGACAGCCAGTGGGTTCACTAATGTATCTTGTGAACACACGACCATATATGTGCTATGCATTCAACCAACTAAGCTAAGTTATGGTTAGGCTGATCAAATTGTTTTGGAAGGTAGTTAAGCATGTTCTACGATACCACAGAGGCACTACCCAGTTTGGAATATGGTACAAACAGATAGAGGGAGTGAAGTTGTGTGGCTTCACAGATGCAGATTAGGAAGGGATTTCATTCGATCGAAAGATTACATTAGGTGGAATTTTCAATGTTTGTTTCGCAATGGTTTCCTAGTACAACAGGAAGCAAAGATCTATGGCACTCAACTCAGCATAAGAAAAATTCATGGTTGCAAGTGAGGCAACATGTGAGGCGATCTGGATGAGAAATATACTTGTGGGACTATTTGGTCAGATGATGGATCCAACTGTGATCTATTATGATAATCAAAGTTGCATTAAGCTCTCCCATAATCTAGTATTTCATGATCAATCCATGAATATAGATATTCAGTATCACCATTTACGGGACTCTGTGAAGAGGTGAATAATGTTGTTACAATACATTCTAACAGAGGAAAAAGATGTTGACATTTTGGAAAAGAATTTGTCAAGAGAGAAATTCGAGTTCCACAGGTGTAGGATAGGGGTGGTTGATAATCCCTTTCTGGCTGAGAGGGAGCGTTGAAGAAATGCAACAAGAAAGTCTCAATTTGATTTTGCCTTGATCAAATTGAGAAAAATTGAATTTCCACATCAACAGACAACTTAGAGGAAGTTAACTTGTGTGACATGGTTCTTGTCACATAGTTAGCTCAGTAAATTCAAGTTAGAGGGATTGGAGTTCAGTTAAGCATGTGTGATTTCTAATTTTTAGCAATCAAGGTAAATTATTTCAAGTTGTTTTCATTTAAAATAGTTCTAACTGTTGGAGGAACTAGCAGAAGGTCAGTTATGTAGTGGGACTTCAGTCTAACTTAATGATCATCTAGTTAATTGATCAATCAACCCAAAATAGATAGTGCATGCAAAGAATTCGAGTTTCCCGGCTATGGTGGAGATTCCAAGGTAGTGTAACATTAGTTGTATACTAGTCTTAAGTGTACAAGTGTTGCATGCAGTTAAATGATCCACCTTTGGAATTGCACAACCATTTTGGAGGAAATTCCTAAACAATAGGGGCCTATTTTCCTCAGGAATTGCGCAAGGAAATAGAGGCTCGAGCAGAGGTAGAAATTGACTAAATCTAGGTTAGAGATTCACAGTGATAAGAGAGATAGTTATTCACTTGTAGGTTGTGCTTAGATTGAGTAATAAATTGTAATACATCTCTATTTATCAAATTAATGCAAGCAAACATAGGGGTTTTTAGCAAATTTATTTTCCCTAGAAAAATATTATGTGCATGTGTGTTATTTCTCATTGGATTTTTGTGATTGATGTTATAAATTGTGAATTTAATTCCAGAAAACATTAGAGTAGGTTTGTCTTGTGATTTAGATTAAAATTTCATGAGCAGATGAAAATATAGACCATAATTTCTACAAGGAGCTATTTGCCTTGTGGAAAAGTTTGGACCTTGTTGTATATCTTGGAATAAAGAAAATTAAAGTGGTAGGAGATTACTTGATAGTTATAATAATGTTCACAATATCAAATGTCCATTATCACGACACCATGCCCCATATTGTCAAAATAATAGACTATCAATTAGAAAAATTTGAACAATACTTGTTCTTCCATGTTCTTCGTAATCTAAACAAGGTCGCCGATGAGTTGGTGAATTGTGGAGTGCTTCTGGGTGAAGGAAAATATGAGCTTGATGGGAGTGAAATGGGCCACCTTCCCATTCCCTAAAAAAAAATTGGTCGAGAAAGCTTTAAATTCCTTCAACATAGCTACTGATAGAGGGATGATGTGGGGAAGAGTAAATGATAAGCAAGATAGGTGGGGAAAGGACAAAGCGCTCTCAACGCTTGGCATCCTCCCACATTCCTAGGCTAACACGTTGCAAGGAATAAGCAAGATAATAAATCAGCCCTTGGGAATCATAGAGTATTCGTCTTAATATTAGAGAACAATGATTGTATATGGTATTGGAGAATTAATGTTGAGGAGATGGACATCATCTCGTTACTTGGTGAAATGGATGCATGGATGGTTTCGTAGATCCCTTGGACATGATGTCTATTTAATGGGATTGAGGATTGAATATATCCATGTGATCATGGAATGATCCATTACGTGCCAGAGGAAATTTGCGTATTTAAGTACTTGCAACCCTCCCTCGAGTCTCTCACTATTATAAGCTTTGAACATCAATTCGATAATTGTTTGGTTTGGAGGGAAAATGTTATGGATACGAGGGAAGGATAAAATAGGAAATCGCCTAAGGAGGACCTAGCCCATTGGAAGAGGGCCACCGAATTCTTGTCTAAATTAATCATGGAAAGGGTTAACCTCATCACTCACCAGGTGGAGATGTTGGATAAAGACCGTGCTTCCAATGTTGAGTGCATTAATGCAAAGTTCGAGATTGTGGAGGCGTATCTGGAGCGAAAGGTTGGGAATATTGAGACCGGTATACTCACTTCCAATTTAGATTTTATCAACAATCGTATATTCGCTAAGGTGAAAGAGATTGTAGCAAGGTTACCTAAGGAGGTCATGGTTCAACTGTGAAAATATGGAGGAGAAGGGGCCTTAGGAGCGAGGTCGAGCAACTAAGGAAAGGAAGCGAATGAGGATGCAAGGAAGTCCAACCCTGGTTAGTTATCTTATGCATTATCGATACGTGTTGATATTGGGTCTATTATTTCGGGTCTATGGGAAGTATCATTGTTTTATTATAAGGCACGTAGCAGACGAAAATCATACTATGGATGTACTAGGATATGGAAATAGATACTCAAACTAAAGATAGTTTTAATGTGTTAAAATTGGCAACCAGGGAAAAACTTCATGTGGGTCATCTTATCCATGGCTAATAATATTTTTATTAGATTCCTCTCGTCGAGAGGTGTAGGATTGATATAAAGATCATCTGATCTGATAAGTATTCATGGAGATATGAATTTATTTTGATTATGGGATTATTATCAAGTTGACTTACAACTCATGTAAGCTCAGAAGCCCAACAGTCACATCTATTCAAACACCAACGTTGTGTATAAATATAAGAGGAATTTTCCTCATTTTCACTCACTCATCTCATCACATCTCTGTCTCTCTCTCTACTGCGTAGAAATGAGTCTCTTCTCTATTGCGTAGAAATGGGTCTCTCTCTCACACATGTGAAGCCGGACGCTGTTGAATCTGAAGCTCCAACTGCAGAAGTAAAGATTGACCTACGTGGCCTAGAAGATATCCTCTTTGGAATTGTGTTGTAGGTTCATCTAAACCTTCTCTGAAAGCCACAACTGTTGGTGGTGGAATGAAGTCAATCCGACGAACGGTTTGCAAGATATCTATTGCCCTAGTTTGAAGCCGGAAACTGCTGAAACTGAAGTTGCAACTGCAGAAGTAAAGATTGACCTTCGTGGCCTAGAAGATATCCTCTTTGGAACTGCGATGTAGGTTCATATGAACCTCCTCTGAAAGCCGCAACATTTTGTGGGGGAATGAAGTCAATCCGACAAACGATTTGCAAGATATCGACTGCCCTAGTTTGAAGTTGGAAACTACTGAAACTGAAGCTGCAACTGCAGAAGTAAAGATTAACCTGCATGGCCTAGAATATATCCTCATCTGAACTGCAATTTTTGGTGGTGGAATGAATTCAATCTGACGATGGGTTTGTGAGATATCGTCTACCCTAGTTTGATAATGAAGCCGCTATTGCTGATGCTGCTGATCTAGGGTTTGTTGTTGTTGATATGAATCAGATTTATTGTACTATTTCTCTCTGTTGAATTATTGAAGATAAAAGAAGATTTGATCAAAGGGTTTCCCCACACATTGTGGGGTTT
>APFE031135684.1:134792-175313 GCA_000404065.3 Pinus taeda
AACTTAACATGGTATCAGAGCTGAGGTGAAGACAAAGCCCAAGCAAGAGCAAGAGCAATCATCGAAGAGAAGATTGGCAAGGCTATCCTAAAAGAACTATGGGGTCCTCAACACTCTACCGAAGGCAAGCTTCATAAGAAAGATGACTATCACTAATGGAAGATGTCTATTGATCTAACACTAGAAGATCTAGGATTGTTGGACCATGTAAGAGGCAATATTGTTGAACCTCCATCAAATTCATTTGCTGCTACATGGAACAAATGGAAAACCAAAGAAGTCAAAATAGAAGATCATCCAAGACTCTATCGACAAGCATTTGGTGGCCTACATCTTTGAACTAGACACCTCCAAGGAAATCTACGATAGGCTGGTGAGTTTATTTAAAGTTAATGATGCAAATCAAGTTTTGTTTCTTAGAAATAAACTGAGGGAAATCAAGAAGGTTAAAGATGAGAGTATGAAAGCATACTCTTAAGAATAACCAAGATCAAGAACGATCTCCTATCTATTGGGGAGGATATTACTGACAGGGAAATGGCACTCACGACTCTTAGAGGATTACCATACGAATGGTAGGTGTTCAGGACTACTTTTCTGAACTATAATGTAGTTCCTGGTTTCGAGGAATTAATGGCTAGATGCATGCAAGAAGAAACAAGGGAAGAAGAGCAAGAAATGCACATGCCTAAAGGTCCTCCTGCTGCCTTTTCTTCTCATGCTGAGAAAAGAAATAATTCCAGGACTAAATCAAAAGGAAAGGTTGGACCTAAGGCTGGAAGAAAATGACGATGTTACATCTGCGATAAAGCAGGTCACTATACAAGGGAGTGCCCTAATAGGAAGGACTCACACTGGGACGATGATCAAAATCCCTTTGATGGCAATCAAAGGAATGAAAAATTCAATAGCAAAGGTAAGAGGAGAGCTGGGAATCAAGGAAGAGGACAACCATTCAATAAGGCTAGAAATTCCAAGATGTATTAATGCACCTAACCTCAAAAAGAACCTAGTGTCCATCTCGGCAATGGAAGACAAAAGCTACAAGGTAACCTTCAACGATGGCAAGGTACGTATATGGAAAAATAATGTTAAATATGACTTTACTCTTGGGTTTAGTCTTGATTCATTATATTAGGTCGATGGAATTCCGCTAGGTGTCATGTCTTATGACACATCTCTTTAGTCCGAACTTTGGCATTGGAGGTTTGCCCCCCTTCATTATAAAGATATACTCGGTGCAAGACAAATGGTGACAGGGATGCCCAAATTCCGAGTAGAGAAAGAAGGTGTATGTCCAGGATGTGCCGAAGGAAAGCTCAAAAGGGGACCATTCCCCTCAAGCCAAAGCAAGACCTCCAATATATTACAGTTGGTTCACTCAGGCATACCTGATGTTGGCATTAAGAGGGAGACTACTACACCACATACTCCTAAGCATAATGGTGTGGCAAGAAGGAAAAACCACACGATTATGGAAGCTATCTGAGTCATGCTACATGATCAAAGACTTACGAAGTTTCTATGGGCTGAAACTGCAAACACTGCCATATATGTACAAATCGATGCCCTCATCAAGAATTGGGTTCCAAGACTCCTGAAGAAAAGTTCACCGCCGGTCAAAGGGAAGTCGTAATTAGTCATGATGTCACCTTTGATGAAGATATGGCTCTCAGCAAGGTGAACAATCTTCCGACTTTGAGGAGCTCTCAAGAAGCTGACACCAGGGAACCGAAAGAAAAGGATGATGAATTAATTCCTAATGTAGAAGAACCCATGGATCCGATTGATCCTCCTCCACATGAACCTTCCTCTTCTAGGAAGAGGCCTTCATGGCTTAGGGGGCTACTTGATGCTGCTGAAGGAAATGCTGCACCTCGAGGAACCTTTCGTGAAAGTAAGAAACCTAATAGGTATCAAGGATACCTGACCATCATGAGCATGATCATACAAAATAAGTCTTCATCATTCTCAGATGCCATCAAGTATCAAGTATGGAAGGATGTTATGACCAAAGAATATGAATCTATCATGAAGAATGATGTCTGGGAAGTAGTTCCCAGACCCCAGGACAAGATAGTTGTTACTTCCAAATAGCTTTACAAGATAAAGTATGCAGCAGATGGAAGTACAGAAAAGTATAAGGATCATTTTGTTGCTCGTGGTTTCTTCTAGAAGGAAGGTATAGACTATGATGTGATATTTGCACCTGTTTCCAGATATACGACCATCTGCTCGATCATAGCCCTTGCTGCTTCACAAGGATGAAACCTACATCAGATGGATGTCAAGACTGCATTCTTACATGGCTCGATCAAAGAAGAGGTCTACGTGGAGCAACCCGAAGGATTTGATTGAAAATACCATGTATGCAGGTTGAAGAAGGCTCTCTATGGGCTAAAGCAAGCACCCTGAGCATGGTATGAGAGGATCGATAGCCACTTGATGAAGCTAGGATTCACTAGGAGTGAAGCTGATCAACCTTTACTTTAAGGTTGAAGATGACAAGCCTCTCATACTAGTGTTGTATGTGGATGACCTCTTTCTAACAGGTGCAAACCCTCTCATTCATAAATGTAAGAGGGAGTTGGCTTCTGAATTTGAAATGAAGGACCAAGGACTTGAAGTGTGGCAAAAATCGGGGGAAATTTTCCTATCTCAAGGAAAATATGTGGTAAAGATATTGGAAAGACTCGGTATGATGGACTGCAAGCCTATGACTACCCTGAGGATCTTAACCTTTAGAAGTTATATGGTAGTGATGTTGGACCAGATTTGGGAAATGCCTCTGAGTTTCATAAACTCATTTGCATTGATGTTCTTGGTGAACCTCCATCCGAACATATGTTTTGCAGTTAGCATTGTGAGCTCATATTTGGTTGAGCCTCACTAGATTGATGCCAAAAAACTTCTAAGATATCTTCGTGGCACAATGGGTTAAGATACATTGTCAAAGATGTAAGACTACTTGGATATACTGATGTTGATTGGGCAGGCAGTGTGATGGACTATAAGAGCACTTCTGGGTGTTGTTTCACCTTGGGATCTGCTTCGATATCCTGGATGAGCAGGAAGTAGAATTCAGTGGCTTTGAGCACTGTTGAAGTAGAATATATTGCTGCTAGCATGACCTCGTGTGAGGCAGTCTAGTTGCGAAAGCTCTTCAGTGAGCTGTTTGGATTGACATTGGATACCACTGAGATTCTTTGTAACAACCAGAGGTGGGATTCGATTATTGAGGAATCCCGTATTCGTCGATTTCTCCAGCAGATAGACATCATCTGGGATATGGTAAGTCGATGAGCAAGCAAGCTCCATCGCATTAAGATGATGTACAGGTCGATACACCTTGTCAAAGCCCTGAGGAAAGATCTAATCACAAGAAACCCTTGTACAAAGGTCCTGCATGTTGCATACATTTAGCTCTTAGAGCTCTAAGAGCTTGTGGTTATTACTAGAGCAACATACAACCATAGGGTGACTCACCCTCCCCTAATGGTGTGCACTGGAACAAGATGATTCGCTCTCTTGTGGAACAAGATGATTCGCTCTCTTGTGGAATAGGATGACTCACTCTCCTATGTAGCAGGATGATTAGTTCTCCTGTGAGGCCTGGATTGATGTGTTCTCCATGGCGATTGTAGCAAGATTGATGTGTTCTCTTGTGAGGCTTGAATTGATGTGTTCTCCTGTGAGGCCTGGATTGATGTGTTCTCCATGGCAATTGTAGCAAGATTGATGTGTTCTCCTGTGAGGACAGGATTGATTAGTTCTCCTGTCGAGGCATCCTACCCATGCAGTCTGGGAATCATGGGAAGTACCTCTCGTCTGATCAATGAGCAGGGAAATGAAGTTAGGGACCATAGTAGTACCGATGGACGCATCGTTGTACTACTGTACTCCCTACGCTCGGATGACCTCCATTGATCTGGGATCAATGATACTAGTCTGGGACCAGTGGTAGGAGTTGTACCATACTATGACGCTGACTTCGGGTCGGTTGAGACTAGTCTGGGACCAGTGGTACATACTCCTAGATTGACTTCATGTCAATGCAGTACTGTTCTGGGACCAGTGAGAGTGGTACATACTATGACGCTGACTTCAGGTCGATTGAGACAGGTCTGGGACCAGTGGTACACTCTCTGAGACTGCGATATTGGTCTGGGACCAGTGGTAGGATTTGTACCATACTATGACGCTAACTTCGGGTCGATTGAGACTGGTCTGGGACCAGTGGTACATACTCCGAGATTGACTTTGTGTCAGTGCAGTACTGGTCTGGGACCATTGCTACATACTCCGAGACTGACTTTGTGTCAGTGCAATACTGGTCTGGGACCAGTGGTACATACTCCGAGAGTGACTTTGTGTCAGTGTAGTACTAGTCTGAGACCAGTGAGAGTGGTACATACTATGACGCTAACTTCCGGTCGGCTGAGACTGGTCTAGGACCAGTGGTACGCACTCTAAGACTGATTTTGAGTCAATAGAGGATGATACTGGTCTAGGACCAGTGGAGTTGTACTCACTATGATGCTAACTTCGGGTTGGTTGAGACTGGTCTAGGACCAGTGGTACATACTCTGAGACTGACTTTGAGTCAGTATGATACATCCTCGATCACTTCTTCTTCTTCATAATTCGGACAAAAGTATAGCAGAACAGAACAATGCAAGAGCAGAGCAGAACAAAGCAAAACAGCACCGATCAATATAGGGAAGAACAAGACAAAGCAGAACACGTAGAATAGAGCAGAGCAAGGCAAGGGTCAAGCTATACAAGGCAGTGCATTTGATGGATGAATAGTAACGACCGATAGACAGATTGCAGATGAAGTTCTCCCTAGTTGAGAGGGAGTGTCAAAATTGGCAACCAGGGCAAAAATTCATGTGGGTCATCTTATTCATGGCTGATAATATTTTTATTAGATTCATCTCGTCGAGAGATGTAGGATTGATATAAAGATCATCCAATTCTGATAAGTATTCATGGAGATATGAATTTATTTTGATTATGGAATTATTATCAAGCCAACCTACAACTCATGTAAGCTCAAAATCCCAACAGTCGCTTCTATTCAAACACCAACATTGTGTATAAATATAAGAGGACTTTTCCTCATTTGCACTCACTCATCTCATCACATCTCTCTCTCTATTGCGCAGAAATGAGTCTCTTCTCTACTGCGCAGAAATGGGTCTCTCTCTCACACATGTGAAGCCGGAAGCTGTTGAATCTGAAGCTCCAACTGCAGAAGTAAAGATTGACTTGCGTGGCCTAGAATATCTCCTCTTTGGAATTATATTTTAGGTTCATCTGAACCTTCTCTAAAAGCCGCAACTTTTGGTGGTGGAATGAAGTCAATCCAATGAACGGTTTGCAAGATATCGACTGCCCTAGTTTGAAGCCAGAAACTGTTGAAACTGAAGCTGCAACTGCAGAAGTAAAGATTGACCTTCGTGGCCTATAAGATCTCCTCTTTGGAACTGCATTATAGTTTCATTTGAACCTCCTCTAAAATCCGCAACTTTTGGTGGTGGAATGAAGTCAATCCGACAAACGGTTTGCAAGATATCGACTGCCCTAGTTTGAAGCCGAAAACTGCTGAAACTGAAGCTACAACTGCAGAAGTAAAGATTGACCTGGGTGGCCTAGAATATCTCCTCATATGAACTGCACTATAGGTTCATCTGAACCTCATTTTGAATCCACAACTTTTGGTGGTGGAATGAAGTAAATCCGACGATCGGTTTGTGAGATAGCGCTTGCCCTAGTTTGATAATGAAGCCGCTAATGCTGATGTTGCTGATCTAGGGTTTGCTACTGCTGATATGAATCAGATTTATTGTACTATTTCTCTCTGCTGAATTATTGAAGATAAAAAAAGATTTGATCAAAGGATTTCCCCACACATTGTGGGGTTTGTCCCTGGCTAACCGCCACATCTTGTGTCTCTTGTCTTGGCTTGTTTTCTGTCGATCATTTAATGTTCTATCTGCACTTTACTTCATGTCTATGTGATTGCTAATATGTGGAATATAATAAGAAAAAGAAGTAAAATGTTATAAGCATAGAACATACCATAACTTAACAATAACCAATCTTCATCAATAATTTGGATCCTATTCCTCTAGTGTGTCTTTCAAAAGAACCAAAACATTCATTTTGAGAGGAAATTGAAGATAAACTTGAATTACATACCTCATTTTCATGCACATACTTGGCTAGGGTTTCCTTGGCATCATGGAGTTTAATCTCCATCTCGTGTATCTTTTTAAGAAGCTCTTGCTTCTCCTCCTTCATGGCCATAAAATGCTCTTGAAGTATAATGTTCTCCTTCCTATCTTCATACAGCTCTTGCACCATATCTCTCATTATGATAAGCTCTTGCAACATCTCTTCATCAAAGAGTCTTGCTAAGGAAGATGGATTAGAAAAACCACTTGTTGAAGCTGCCATCACATAAACTTGCACACAGTTAAATTTTCCTTGCACAAATACAAAACCAATAGCTAATTTTTGAGCTAACCTTAGAAAATCATCTCAGAGTTAAAATGAGCTAACAATGCTCTGATACCAACTTGATATGAATGTTGGGAAAACTTGTTAATGCTATGAAAGATTCCTCATCAGTATTAAAAAAATGTGTTTAGGATCGTCTCATTTAACCAAAATGTGAAGGATTATGTGTCAAGTTTGAGTGTCTTTTATGAGAAATTTATGAGATTAATTAGTTGTTTAAAGCACATATACAACAAGTAAATTATAGAGAAATAAAACACAACAAACTCATAACACAAAGTTGATAAAGGAGTTCATTGCCCCTAGGTTACATCTCCTTGACCTGATTTAATGGCTATGCCCTCTTTGGATTAATGGTAAAATCTTTGACTAGATGCACCTACAGTGCTCCAATGGCTTTGCAACCTGCTCCATTACATTTAAAAAACCCAAAAACCCTAAAAATGACTTTCCAAACTCTGCAGTCTTTAGTTGATCTAGGCTTGACCTCCTCTCCTGGCGGCCCTAGGCTTCCTTAAACTTCATCATAGAAAAATCACGTACAAAAGTGCCTTTCTGCCTCTAAAACCTAGTCCATTATGTTTAGAGCATCAAAATCATCTTGGAATGACTCTTTCTGAGCCAAAATTGGTCGAAAACTGCCAAAGTTATGGCTTCTTTAGTTTTTCCTAGGAAATCTACACTAAATCTAGAAAAACTCTAGTTAACTCTGCCAAATTCGGAGTTAGATCTGGATTTTTTGGCTCTGCCAAACTAATCCGTCATTAATTAAATGACAAGCATAGATTAATTATCCCTAATCCCGCTTAGTGCATTAATTTGGCAGTTAGCATAAAATGCTAGCGGTTAAGGTATTGTTGATCACATGCGGAGGTCAAAGTTAAGGTTCGCGCTAATGGTTTGGCTGCCTGGAAATTAATGTTAATGTTGGTGGTTAGCATCATGTTGGTCACATGCGACGGCTAGCCGCTAGTGGTTAACTCCCAAACTCCACAATTTAACACTTTAAAATGCATTTGTGCCCAACATATGGTAAGAAACAATGTGGTATGGTGGTAAAGCTGTGGGTTTGTGTGGGTGAGGTCACGGGTTTGACTCCCTTAGTCTCTATAAAATTCTAATTGACCTTTGAGAGGGCACATGGCGGCCTTCGGGCTTTTCATGTGTCACCCTCTCACTGGTCCACCTCAATGCCCATTAACGAATACCATGCAGACACTTGTCACAATGTAATTGGGCCACACATGGGAATATTCCCTAGATTATTCTCTTTGCTGACTGGGTTGTACATATGCCTAGTTAGCAACCTAGTTAGCCTATACCAAAATTCGCTTGTTTGACCAAATGATCAGAACAAAATATCTTTCTCATACGAATTCTATTTTGAGTGAAATGAGTTGCGTTGGGATCATATCGCTGATACAAACGCGATTGTTTAGGTTTTGATCAATTCCGAGCACTTTGTTTTTTAAGCAATTTTTTACCTCTTATCCAGATTCCGATCACATCTATATCTCTATCTCCTTCCATCTCTCCTTTTTCTCTCTATCTCGCCCCAAAGCACACACACACACACACACACACACACACACACACATATATATCTCCCTCTCCTCCTCTCTCTCCATCTCTCCCTCTCCCCCTCTCTCTCCATCTCTCCCTCACTCTCTCTCCCCCTCCAACTCTATCTCTCTCTCCCTCCCTTTCTCTTTCTCTCTTTTGAGTCCTCTCTCTCTATTTCTCTCCCACCTCCCTTTGTCTCTCTTTCTCTCTCTGCCCTCCAATCCATTAATATATAATGAAATCAATGCAATCCAATAATATTCATTGAAATGAATGGCATCAATTTAATAATTCAATTACACTTAAATCAATGCATTAGTTGAAAATTAAGATCACTATTTTCTATACATTTTAATGGTATAATGTTCACTATGAGATACATGTATAATTCCTCCCATATTCAACATGATATTGACATGTGACACATTAAAAAACAATATCAAAGTATAAATAATAATTTATAATTCTTAAAATTTGATTTGTTTAAAAATAGAATAAATTCCGAATTAAAACTTTACAAATGATAAAATTCTCTAATTTTAATTTTTAACTTTGTAATGTGATACCATCAATTTAAATTTGTAGATAATAATTCCAAAGATTAATGAATTTTACAACCTATTAACTCTATAATGTGATACCATCAATCTAACACGAAAATATACATTCTAATGGCTAATAAATTCATAACCTATTTTCTATACATTTAAATAATGAATTGTTCCACAAAAAGATAAATTCTACACACCATACTATTTAAAAAGATAAATTCTTCCACAAAACAAACTTAAGGTGGTAGACACAAAAAAATAATTTATGGGTTAAACATAATTGTGGGTAAAAGAGAAAAAAAACATTTAACAATGTTACTTTAGGTAGTAGACTCGGAAGGGTAGAAGCCATGGCTGCGCTTGAAATGCTTACAAGGGTTTAAGAAAGGAAGGAGAATTTTCTAGGTTTGGGAGGAAGGACAAAGCATGAATTTAGAAATTTTCTAATAATGATGAGAAATAATATCCCTTGTAACCATGACAAACCTAAAATGGTGAAACGAATGTGAAAGAAGACTAAATAGATACTTAAGGTGGGGTGAGCGGAGTTTCACAAAAAAATATTAAAAGTCAATGCCAATTAGTAAACTATCTTGTGACTTGATAGAAGCTTTTTGATTGTTACAAGGAAGTAACATAGTACTCTTGAGGTAGCACATGAATAAGTAACCATTTGAAAAATTGTTGCTTAAACATAGAAAAGTTTCTTGCTAGGAGACAAGATGAGAATCAGTATAAGGCCTAATGTGATGCAGGCTCGATTAGGACTTGATCAACACTCCAAAATTTCTAGTTGAATCTGACAGGCGTTTCTATACAATTTCAACCTAGAAAATAAATCCCCTTCTTATGCCCAAACCTGCCTATTTAATAACTAAGTGGGAGGACCCATAAGGGTAATGTATAATCCATTTTTCTTCAAACCATCAGAATCATTTAATTTTTATTGAATATAGCCGCCGAAGCCAAACTGTATATAATAAATTCAAATCCAAAACTTTTATAAGAACCATCGTGGCCTTGACTCTTCTATAAAACAAGTGCATATGAGAGAAATTACAATATAATCCCCTTTCCTTTGTGATAGCTGCCAAAGCCAAGCTTTGTATATGCTTTTGCAACCTAGATTTGGGTAGAACCATTGTAGCCGAAGCTCTATATGAGTGTAGGCCCAATCTTCCTTAAGCCCTTCTCTTTAACTTGGCTCATGGAAGAAAAACACTTTGCAATTGACTTTAGTATTCAGTTCTTATACTTCATGATTTCATGCGATATTATCTTGTGACCTGGTCCTTGCTCTTTTAGTTTTGTTGCTTCTACATGTCATCCTGTTGCTTACCTCATCCTATCTTCTTGTTCATGTGTTACTCCTAATGAAAGATGTAAGTAGGTTAGGTCGTCTTAATAATGACATGTAATTATGATTTTATGTAAAGAGATGTAAATAAGAAAAATGAAATTTATTATCTTGACTTGCTTCATGGGTTTCATGAGCAATGATTTTGTTTTTGAGTCAAGACTCCCATTGAGAGTCTTTAGGATTTATTTGTCACCTAGTCATAAAATATAAGAGTCATTTTCATGTAAATGAAGTCATGTTACACTTTGTAAAAGGTCATCTTGTTTATGTAAAGTATCCTCCAAATAACTTGTCACCAAACCTCTTCAAGTCAGCCAACAAACATTAAAGAAGCTGCCAGAACAAGTCGGCCTACTTCTAGTTGTCAAATCAGCCTAAAGACCCACAGAAGAGGGGTATAAGTAGATTCGACCTCCATTCTAAGCATCAAGTTCAAACTCAATTCCAATGAATAAATGTAGAAAGAAGTACAAAAAAGAGGTAGTAAGAAACGATTTTCTCTAAGGTAAAAAGGACACTCTTCTAGGGTATCGAAGTAAGAATCTTCTGGGTAAATCGAAGTAGAATCTTCTGGAGCAACAAAGTAGGTTCTTCTGGGACAATGAAGTAGATTCTTCTGGGGAAGAAATATCTTCTGGGGCAATGGAGGAGGAATCTTCTGGAGGTAGTGAATGGGCTTATTTTGGGATAGAGAAGGAAGTAATCCTCTGGAATAAATAAGTAGAGATCGAGTTTCTCTGGAATACCTAGAGACCGAGATTCTCTAGGGCAATTGCGAAGGTGAAACTTAAGAAGTAGAGTCCCAATTTCTCTAGAAGGAGCAAGAGAAGGAAGGACAAGGAAGAGTAATTAAGCCACAACACATGTTCCCTATATGATATAATGTCCATTTCAAATATATTTGTATCACCAAATATGGTTCTCATGTAGGGCCAAACTTCATGGTATAAAGCCATACAAATTACCATAAGGTCTTGTTTTGTGGATAAATACCTTCTGTGAACATAAGAGATCTCCCTAGGTTCAGTGGCTTAACCTAGAAACAATAAGATAAAATACATTGTCTTTCCCTAGGGATATTTGAAACATAAAAGAATAATTGGGATTCAGTGCAAGCTTCCTTCTTCTCTTCACTTGTTCCTTCAAGCCCCAAATTTTCTTCCAAAAGTGGAACTGACAAATCAACCAAAACAAGCAAAAAGACCAAAATAGACAATATGATATATTAAAATAACCCTAAACAAGAGATCAAGGAATCTTATTCTACACGTGTAAAAATAAAGACATAGTGTATGGGAAAAACAATGCACTTTGTATTAATATAAATAGAGAAAGATTACAACCCTTTGCCACAATGATAAGCCTCCAATCTCATCAATATCTAAGGATGTGTTGGTGGTGCTAGATACTACCAACCTACAATGGATCTCCTCAATATGAGGTCCCGATTAGATCGTACACCGTTTGGCGTAGGAGTCCCATCCAGAATACGACCCATTTGTCATTTACTGAAAGATATGCCTTGGATTAAATAGTTAGTACGAGAGAGAAACACACATATGATTTTGAGTGAGCAAGGGATTGTGCATTGTGAATGTTCAATTGTAGATGAATCAAGGTTCTTTCACTACAAAGGGGGAATAGAGTGAGTCTCTAAAAGAGAAGTAATAGTACTAATCTAATAGAGACACACACAAAGACGAGAAATACTCTTCGAATATCAAACAAAGTGGTTCACATAGATGTGACGATCATTACAATAATTACAACACATTTCCAACAAGTTAAGCACCAAATTCATATAAATGGTTCAATTACTTCAGTACATGTGACAACAAACATGAATCATAATTCAAAGAGTAGTCTTAAAACATCCACAACCCATGCATGAAAATGTGTTGGCAAAAAGGCTTCCAGTATTAATTAAAAGTTCCAAGATACATAAGTACAATGAACATCACTAGCTCCAATAGCGGAGCATTAGAGCCACTACTTGCTCCAGTGGCTCCCCAAATGTACTAACTCTATCTCTCTAATGCCTTGTGGGAGAAGCCAAGGTTAAAATTCCTTTACATAAGTAATGAGGATCCTTTTATATTTTGAGGCATGAATTTCATACCCTCATGAATCTTGACTTTCAAACATCTAATGGACTTTTCACTTCTAGAAACTTTGGACTTCCAAATGACTTTTGGAATTACATATGAATTTTGGAACTAAATGTCTTTTTGACTTCTATATAAGGCTCTTTTTTCCATACATGACTCTTGGACTTCAAATTCGTTGTCTTTACAATAATTGCATCATTACATCATAATTTCCACATCATCATAAGGACGTGACAAGTCACTATTATTGATGACTTGGACTTGTAGTGACTGATGACATGGAATTTCTTCAATGTTGACATGGCTTCCACTCGTGTCTTCCGATTGTTGATGTCTTCACCCTCCACAAGGTTTGTGATCTTATGGAGTCTTCAAGGTGCTTCGATCATCAAGACTTCAATGTGTTCTTTGTACTTTAATGCTTCCTTTGTCTGCTTTCTTTTCTCGATCTTGTTTATACATGCATGCCATGTTGTTCCTGAAATACTTGTAACCGCAATCACTCATGGCATGCAACCATCAGCCTAAAAAAATCTCCTATTCTAACATGAAATTAAATTAAATTTTAGATTAGAAGAAAGAAAATCAACAAATCCACCTAAAATTATAATCCTTGAAAATAAATCATACTCATGTAAATAACATATTTACCATCAGTTACTACCCACCATAATTTCAACAAGTATTTGCATAATAGATGGGATATGAACAAGATGTAAATAAATATACTTACTAGGAGTTATTACCCACCATTATTTATGTGTTCTTCAACACCTTTAACAAATATGAGTAGAAATGTAAATGTGAAAACTTACTAGTGGTTAATATTCACCAAAATTTAATTTACAAAGAGACATGATTTAATTTGCCACAAGACATGCCTCTTGGGAACCCTAAAATCACTATAAAAATACTCTTGAACTTTTCATTTTTCTCGCTCACTTATAACTCACATATTTGTCTTTCACACACATTGGGATCTCTATTTTCCTTTCATGGTCATTGGTTGAGTTTTTGAAGTGTGGTTGTTTGATGAATATAAGAGAACTATAATATATATTCATAAGTAATTACCATAGTTCAAAAATAATGCATGTACCTATTGCACTCTATTTTTCAACATGGTATTAGAGCCTTAGTGAAGCAAGGAAGTTGAAGATCATATCTAAGCCTATATAAGGATATGAGTTGATCTCTATCTACTAACAACATTAAAGATCAAGGCGCCTTAGATTAGGGCTTAGATCCAACATAAACAAGGTGAAAGTTCACAAGAAGGCAGGGCATCAACCAACGCATTGAAGAAGTCTCTATGCTTGAGAAATTTGAAATATATGAGTAATAATCTATGTAGAAAGCCATAATATGAATTTTTGGCTTCAAGATCAAAGAATATAGATCAAGGTCAATCCACTAAATCAATATTTTCTAGAGTCTGAGAAACCTTAGGAATGAGACTGAACATATGTGCATTTGTAGTGTGAAATCAAAGTTATTCTAAGACCTCAAATCTATCTCAAAGGACCAAAAGCCGTGTCAAGTAATTTCAAGAAGTCAAAAGGTCTATCATTGGGAAGTTTAGAAGCCTTTTATCTCATAGATATTTAATGTATCATTAGAGATCAATATGTATATTGTGCATATGGAAGTCCAATTGCCCTAATATCTTTTGAAAGAGCAACCCTAAGAATAAGAAATCTATGTTGAAAAAAATATTTTCTTCGATCTCAAAATTATGGAAAATTTGGAAGTGTTTGTGAATACACTACAAAAATAATAAAAAATTGAAGTCTAAATACCTACAATAGATATCGAAAGGCAGATTCATTGGAGCAGATTGTTCTTAGTCTTATGTTGTAACATAATTTGATTTTGACAAGTTAGTATATTAGTCAAAACGAATTTTAAAATGTTAAGTTAGGATATGGATGCAAAAGAAAGAAAAGTTAAAATGTTAGGCCAATTAATGTTTTATATGCATCCATATCAATAAAATGATAGGTGTTAGTTGCCCTAAACAAAGAAGGCAAAAGAAAAATAAAATGTTATGGAAGCAAAAAGAAAAGAATGGCTTCATTTCATATTTTTATAAATGCAAAGGTTGCTAGTCAAAATGCGCCACATTAGGAAATGTCAAACTATGTTAATATATAATTAGTTCCATAATCGGGATTAATTCTTTTTTTTATAAACCTTGGCATTTCAATTATATTGTAATGTGCAAGTTTGATTTGACCCGAGAATAAACGACAAAAAGTCTTATTGCATTTGAATAACGAATGCGCATGATTTGATGGATGACCTACTCCCAGCCCAGATCAATGATGGGGAGAGATTTCACATCCCCCTCCAATGTTTCACATTAACGCAACAGGGGGGGTCCGCAAAGTGGTTTCATAGCAGACTTCCCGACCTTACGTGTCACCCTCACATCTCTCTGCACCCCTCCGTACAAAACCACAAACAAATCCCTACCCCCCCGCAAACCACTCGTGGTTTTCTCCGTCAACGACTCTTTCACCCCACTAAAAAGCAGTTATCCCTCCACTAATACTGACTTGAAACCTCATCTATCTGTTTATTATTTCTCCTGTCGGTTACCTCTTTTCACGCTTGTCCCCCCATTCAACATACCGTTGTATCCATCCGTTGCAGTCCCGTTCCATTGCATTTAAAGCTGTTATGGTAATCAACAAAACCGTTACTCTTTCTTGCACCTTATAAATAAAACAAAACCGCCCCTTTTGTCATTTTCTTTTTATTATTCTCAAATTGTTTGTAGGATTACAATGTTGCAGAACTTCATTCCTTTTGCTCAGTCTGTCATTTACAATCATTTTTCTTCCTGTCTGCCACCATGGCCCCAAAAGAAAAATCCAAGAAGTAGACCATAGAAGAGTGTATTGTTACCTCACCCCAGCCTGACCTTAACCATATCCCACATGTCGATTCACTGTTCAAAGTTGCAGAAGCCAAGTGTGAGTTTGATTTTCATGAACTACACTTGTGGCTTAAGTAGAATTATCTGGACCAACAAGATCCAATTAGGTTTTGGGAGTCCTTGTTGCCTTTTTACAGTTTCTCAAAGACACATGAAGTCCCTGATCTTATTATCTGGTGTCAATCCAAGTGTGACCCTATGAAAAGGGCAGTCATAGCTTAGAATGGAGACATTCTGATAACTATCTCTGCTCAAACTATAAATGAAATGCTCTTAGTTCCTCACATTGACTTCTTGACTCAATTCTCACTAGCAACACTTATGGATTTGTACCATAAGTTAACTTTCCCATAGAGAGCCCAAATATTTGAAATACTTTTGCCTGAGGATGCATAATTGCCAAAAAGAAATCCACCTTATTCACTTGCCATGTTTCCTGAAGCCTCTCGACATTGCATTTCCCTTCTTTCCTATCAATTAGGAAACCCTGATGACGAATCTGTTGATGAGGTAATCCTTGGTTTCCTATCCATTTTCAATAAATACCTAACAAGCAACTTTCATGTATAATTACAACCAATTCTTGGTTGATAATATTCATGAACAATTCATGAACTTCATTGTGCAGGGAGTGTTCAATTACAACTATGTAATTGTTCAAATGATTTTTTTTCAACAAGGTGATCAGTTACCAATTAAACTCAGCAAGCAGGATGAAAAAGGAGTGAATTAGTCAGTGATTTACTGGACAAAAATGGTCAGGGAAACTTCTACCACCTCATCATTTGAAGAATTTATGGATGCATTCATACATCCAGTGGTACAACTCCTTAATAGTCAAATAAAGCCCAGAATTAGGAATGCAATTAAAAGGATCCTACACCTAAGTGAACAAACCAAGACTGGTGACTGGTATTTCTACTAGAACTACACTGAAATAAGAGTATATGGTTGTGAGCTTGCACCATACAAGCTACCTAAATATGTTCCTTTGAGAATATTTTCTCTATAATATATCAGGCAGATGATTCACATGGATGAACTATAGTTTATATCAGGTAAAAGAAAGTCTTTGTTCAAGCTTAAAGCACATATTGGGTCATTTATTTGTAACACCAGATTAGTTGGTGTTGAGGAAAATGCATTATTAAAGAAGATGAATTTGTAGCCTAGTTTCACCTGGTTCTATGATCCTTTTGGAATCATTTCTACCTTAAGGGTTAGTTTCAAAACGACTCTTTACAACCATTCTCCAAGGCCAGAAACTGAGAAATTTATGAATCAAGAAACATGGATGGATGGGACTCTTCAAGAAGTAGATGAGAAGGTTGTGTCTACTCCCACTAACCAGAATCTAGTTGTTCAGAGTAAGCGACAGAAAAGGTTGAGAGAAGAAACTTCATCCACTTAAGATGTTCTAAAAGGATTCATTTTTCAACAAAAGAAACCTAAAGTCAGCTTGATCACATCAGTAGAAGAGACTCCACTAGTGATCATTGATCTTGGAGATCCAGAAGTATCTACATCAGCAAGTGTTAGTACTTCAACCACTCCTCAAATAGTTAGTGCTTCAACTACTACTCCTGCAACTTCGCCTGTTAGACAGCCTTTATAAATTATTTAGTCAACAGGAACCAACACTTCGGATGATTCAAATATATTTTCAATGTTTTGTTGTGGCCTCATAATTCTACTTCCGAAACATGGGGGATAACCACCTAGTCCGGATCTTAGGACAAATCCTTTTCCATTTAAAGTGGTGGCTTCGATTGGGGATAATGGGACCAATTTCCCAGTGTGGGTTTTAAGATGAGAGTGGGTGATTCATGAGTGTTTGCAATAGAATACTGATAATCTAAATGACTTATTCTATGATGCAATTCTCTAACTAACTTATTCTAATATAAATGCGGGTATTCCTATGTGGTATGCGATCTACAAAGATATCTGCTTAACGTGTGATAATGAAGATTGATCACAATTAAACAAAGATGATAACATATAAAGATAATTTCTTTGACTAAATAGTTAGTCAAATAAAGTTATAAAATATATTGCATATATGATGAGTTATATATGAAAATCACAATTTCAGCTAGGCATCATACAAAACTGCAATTAATGCTTAACAGAAACAATAAATATCACATACAATTCCTGAAAGTGAAGTTTTGCCACTAATTAAATGTAAATAGAATCAATCATACAAGATAATAGTACCATATGTGCGAATTCCCACTCATTTGACAAATGACATAGACCAACTTATTTCTTCAAATCAAATTATCTCCCAAAAAGACAATAGTGCATCAACAAAGGAAAGTAGTATGATATTTAAAAGAAACGATCATGTCCCATAATTTCACCAAAGTATTCACAAACTTACAATAGTGCATTCTTTGCAATTTTTTTTGATAAAATCCTAGACCCTTCTCTAAATGCATGAGAAGGGTACAAATACTATTCTAACTAATGTGAAAAAATAGATTATACAAAATTTGAGGAGGTTTCAAACAACATTCCTCATAACTAGGTAACTAACTCCAAAAATAAATAGAGGCTAAATGAATAGAACTAAGAGGATGACTTTATTTCTGCCAGCTTGTCCTTTAAATCACATATATCCATCATTGGTTGAATTTGAAGAGGTGCCCCAAAATGTGTCCTAAGCTGTCCTGTGAAAATCACATCGGTGAGAGATGGCAACATTTGCTGAGTCGTATGAAGGGAACAATTGAGAGTCATAATTTGGCTGTGTGGCTTAACAAGATACTGCCAATACAACTCCCAATCGGTCTTGGTCAATTATGTAATATCCTCCCTTTGAGTCTCCGCCTTTTCCTGCTAGCTTTTATACAGAGAATTTAAATCGGGAATTTCTTTCAGATTGCCTTATTTAATCAGGTTGGTGGCAAATAGGGTGTAATTCACTGCCTTAATGATATTCTTTCATACCTCGGCTGCCCTTGCGACTGCTAGCTTGGCTTATTTGATTCTCACATCCTAATCCGTGAAGAGGATGCCTTTATGAGTTTCCTCAATCTTGGGTAGATTGGCTTTCCTTCCATCTTCTGTTTCTTGCCATTCAATCAACTCAAAGATTCTGGTGTTTAAATCGTCAAACTCGGTTCTTTGGTCGATTGCCTTATCTATCAGCTAGTCGCTAGTAGTCAGGTAGGGAGTAATGTGTGACACCCTTTGGCAGAAATACTCTTGTTGTTTCACCAAAAGGGAATTTAATTCCAGTGCCTCTTTAATAAACTCCTTAGTAGTGGGAAAATCCTTGTATCTTTCCATGGCTTGTTGCATTTATTGGAGTTGCATGTTTTTGGCCGATATATCGGCTTCATGGCTTATTTTTAGGACCTCCATGTCTTGCTGCAATTGTGTGAACTGCTCAATCGCTTGCCTATTTACGCTTGCTTTCTCTGCTTCAAGCTGCTACTCGAGCTGTGCAATCCTCTCCTCTTTTTCCCTTAACAAAGTAGAGACTTCAGTAGCCTTGTCCATAGTGGCCGATGCATATGCGCCTGTGAACTGTGATAGTCTAGTCAAGTTCTCGGCTGGATTGAAAGGAATGTCCTTCCAAACAACGTCCATTGGCTCATTTCTAGGTGGGAATTCAGGTGTGTCTACCCTTTTCCTTTTTCTCTCCCTTCTTACTACAACCTTGGGAAGAGGGCTATAGAACACATCAAGTGGAGGTATTTTAGTTACTTTCAAAACAATTTCTGATGTGGGCAGAGTAGGGATAATTTCAATATGTTGGGACATTGTCGCTTGTTCCTCCATAGGCTTGGACTTCTCACTGATAGACTTGGGATCCGTATCCTTATGAACATGCAAATGATTTTTACATTCCACTATTTCTTGGGTATTTGTCGCTTTGGGAGTGCCTTGCAATTTCTGATTAAATTGATCCCACTCCTACTCCAAACTACTGCCTTTGACCTCTGAAATGATCTCTATAGTTGGGGTGCTCATCACTTGTTTCTCAGCTGACTTCCTGCTGGACTCAGCTGTGTTATATGCGTCTTGGGGTTTCCTTGTGTCTGGTGTCTTCTCAATATTTACCTGAGAATATATTCGAGAACTAGGACCTTCACTATCAACAATGACACTTGGTGTAGGATTATCCTCGGGCTTTAACAAATGCATTAGGATCACTTCGAGCCTTTCATTTATGAATTCCTGAAAGCTTTGAAAATATTTAGGTTTCAGAATTTCCTTTGCCCATTTGAACACTTGTTTGAAGGATTCGGCCAACTGTAACAAGTCTTCAAAATAACTATCCTCCTAGTTGTATGGCTTGAGCTTTACTCCAGTGGTGACATTATATGCCACTTTGTTTAGATCAAATTTCCTCTTAGGCAATGTATGAAGCCTGAGGGCTTCCATTTGTGTTGATTCTTTAGTAGCATGAAAATTTTTTGCTAAAGCAAAAGAACTGCACTTGGTAGAGAAAGAGGGTCATAATGACTTCTTGCTGTCTTTGAGAACATTAGTCAGGTCTTTTCCCACGGTCTGGTAGCAAATATCTCTTGCTAATAATTTATCAGAAACATATAAAGGAAGGAAATGCAGATCGGTTGTGCTACCAAAAACCCTAATGTAGGTGGACCATTCTTCAATGAAATATTTGCCGATAGTAAACATGTCTGTTGCAGCTTCTTGGGAAAACTTGGTGGCTTTCTTATTGAAAATTATTTGATGTAGGGGCAACACAACAACATGAAATATCTTATAGAAGTGAGGAGTATAATGCGATTCCCATATTTGTTTATGACTGAGATGGATTAGGTAGGGTTCTTGTAAGGTACATTTCCAATCCATGGTCGGAAATGTCGTGCAAAAAGAGATGGCATCCATAATGTAGGCACTTAAATAGAACGGAGGGAGGTTATTTGGAGTGGAGTCTTTATTCTATTGATATTCTGTAATGGTGGTGGCTAGGTTATCATATAGGATCGAGGGCCAATTCATGATGTGGGAATTACCACAGGCATCAATCAGAGGAATCCATTCTATGGAAAACTTAGTATTATTGGGTAGCCCATATAATCTACATAACATAGCTACTGCATAGTTGAAGGGGTTTTCCAAAGAGGCTATAGCGTACGTACCCAATTTTTCATATTTGAATTTGTTTTCCAACACTCTCCAACCCTGAATCAACTTAAAGGGGTCTGGGTTCTTCTTTACGAAGTTGGCCACAAATGTGCTATCGTAGATATCCTGAGGGTTAGGTATATGGTACATTTTCTTCAAGTCCTACTTTGAATGACGCTATGAGCTCCATTCTTGAATTCTTGAATTGCCTATCTTCAATGATGAGCTTTTCAATCACCCACTTGATCATATCCTTGTATGGGAGGATTTTAGCTCTTCCTCCTATCCTATGAAGGAAAGAACATGAAGCATATCTGTATTGAAGTCCCGAAGGCCTTTTTGAATCAGCTGTTGCTGTCATGATAGTGATTTTAGGACGTTCGTCCTCAAGCCTATTGTATATGACCTCCCAAGATGTTGTGCCTTTGGCAACGTCGAAAACTGTATTAGAGAAAATAGGAGCCATCTCTGTAGACTCGGATTCAACAATGGTCTGCTTGCTCTGTTTTTGCATCACCTTCCTTAGTGACATGTCTTTTGTAGCTTGCCTAAAATAGACAAGATATATCCGCGTAGACAGTATCTGGTAATTAACGCTGAAAGCTTCTCTGAAATGACCTTGGATCATGAGAAAACTAATGAGATACTCGATGTTAACTACCCATAACTTGGAAAATGATTATCCTTCCTCGGGCCGCTAAATATTTATTAACCTGTCAATTCGTTCATTTTGATATTTAAAACATAATTATTTCACACGTTTACAGCGCTTAATCGCACATCACAATCTTTAAATGGATACAATATAGCACTACCAAATTCATAAAGTGAAATGCGGTTGCGAATATCACAATATTGCATTTCGAAAATCGCTAAGGGACATTCTAATGGAATAGCTAAATTTCTTGTGAAATTTGTGAAGTGGGAAATGTGATTGTGAAATGACAAGGTGCTATCTATCGAGTTATTGCAGCGGGAGATTTAATCGTTGATCGTAATTTTTTGAAGATGTTTTAAGATAGTCACGCAGAAAAGTGCGATTTCCGATGCATATTTCATCCTTAGTTTGTTTTGCAAGGTTTTGCTAGGTATTTTCTTAGAGTTAGGTATTATTATGCTAAGCCTAAAAATTTAAAAGGGTCCCCATTTATAACTCTAACCTTAGCTATTGTTCTTTATAAATGGGGGGGTTGTTTTGTAGTACAACAATTGGCGATTCACTTGGGAGAACTAGTTATCTCTGAGTAGTTTTTTGAAATTTCTAAAAATTTTCAAAGTAATTAGAATTATAAGAATAATGATTACATGAGTTATAAGGTAAAAAATATTTCTCTAGAATCATCATTACTTGCTGACTCTACTTATTCAATTACTTCACTCTTATAGTGATAAAAATATAAACATTCACATCAACCAATAATAAGATTTAAAGTGATATAGCAGGTGTCTTCTGCAGATTAGTTTTTTTGGTGTTTACCAATTTATCACAGATAGAGCTTTTGTTGCCAACAAGTGTTCATAGCCTCGACAGGGTTATCTTTTAACCAACAATGATTCATTATCCCATCTGAAGGAATTTTCAAATTTCAAAATGATATTCACTTGCTTTGAATCTCACTTGGATCTTGTCTCTTTTTTCCTTTTTGAATATAATCTTTTTCTTTTTGGTTTCTTAAAAGACATTGTCTAGGCATGGTAACCTAATAATGACAATGCCATTCACTGGTTGTAACTAAATTGAATAAGATGGCTCTTGATGAGACCCCTTGTCTTTTGATCGAGGAGATCATTAGCTATTACCCTATTTGATATGCAATATTGGTAATATTAGTTTAGTCATTTCCCTATGAACATGGTAAACAAGCTCGTAATGAGACTTTTTATCTTCTAAGTTTCATATAGTTTAGAATTACTCTCCGAGAAAAGAAATTTTATCAGATGGGGTGAATCATTGGTTCTTTTGAGAATTTTGGGTGATAATGATAGAGGTTTTTAAGATACTCATCTGCAAAAAGTACTTACTGGGTTAAAGATTCTTTTCTTGACTGATAACAAAACATTCGTATTCTATAAAGATAAGAGTTTGTTTGTAGATAAATTTTTTAAGCAAGATCAAGTTTTTCCAAAGAAATCAAGTTTACTTTAGTACTCAAATTCCCTAATTATTTCTTTTAACTCTTACTTATAAAAGCAAAAAAACAGAAATATTATCAAAGAATTTATTTTGAAAAGCCAAAAGCAAATACTAGTTAACCATTATTTTCCTAAGAATCCTAAAGGCAACCTGTTACAAAATTGGAAGAGGTTATCTCTTAAGAAAAGTAGTTTTTATTTTATTTATGTATTTATATATTATCTATTTTTTAATTTATGTATTTATTTATTTTAAATTAATTAATTAATTTTTATTATTTATTCATTTATTTTTATTTTTCAGAATTTGCCCATTAACGGGCAAAGAATCCTTCTTACCTGACAAGCCTTGTAAAAGAAAGGTTGATTGTCCAATTTTTTCAATGATTTGAAAAGGGCCGAGCCATAATCTTTGGAATTTGGTATGTCTACCTTTTTCCTCGTGTGCTTTGTCCAATTTCAAAACCAAATCACCTACTTCAAGAGTTTTTTGACTGGTAGAAGTTGTATCAAAAGAAGCTTTGACTAATTGTTGATGATGGAAGTGGGTTGCTTTAGCCTTTTCTCGTTCTTCTTCAAGCTTGAGAATCTGGAACTGTCTAGCCTGAAGAGAAGAAGAAGGGTTTTCATCGATGAATTGTACTAGGGCAAGAGATGGGATTGCTATGTTTGTGGGAAGAATGTCTTATTTTCCTTAAACTAAAGAAAAATGAGAAGAACCAATAGAGGCTTTCTAAGTAATTCTGTTTGCCCATAGAAAAAATGTTAATGCTTTGTGCCAATTCTTGTGATTTTGATCAATAGTCCTTTTGAGGTTCTTGTTTGTTGATTCTTCTAATCCAGTACCTTGTGGACAATAATTGGCTAGATATTTCAACTTGAAACCTCGCTTTAGAGAAAATTCTACCATTGTATTTCCAGAAAAGTAAGATGCATTGTCAAACATTAAAGCTGAGGGTAAGCCAAACCTGGTAATTATGTACTGATCAATGAATTCTATGATGTTTTATGTATTAGCTATACTTAATGGGACAACTTCTACTCACTTTGTGAAATAATTAGAAGTTGTAAGGATGTACCTATGCTGTTTGGAAGAGTTAGGAACAATCTCACCAATTATGTCTAATCCCCATTGTTCAAATGGTTGTTGGATGTTAATTGATTGTAAAAGGAATGCTGGCTTTTTTTCTCTTCCGACTGTGGTTTGACAAGTTTTACGCTTCCTTGCATATTCATGTGCATATTTGAATACTGTTGGCCAATAATATCCTGCATGCAAGATTTTGTGAGCTGTGGTATTTCCCCAGAAATGTCCTCCAGTTGGTCCATCATCATTGACTAGTTCATACTAATTTGATCTCAATATTAAAGCTCGATTTGTTTTATAATTAAGATGTATAGGAGCATATTCGTTTTTTTAGATAAAATTTCAAATCAGCATATTGTGATGTGTATCATTGAGGCTTACCTCTGATATTTGCACTTCATTACCTTGATCTTCTTCTGGTGGTAACTGGGAAGATCCTGTTAACATCCTGCAAAAACCTTGGCCCCTGACAATTTTATCTGGCTAGAATTCCACATCATATTCTTAAAGCGCAGTCACCCAATTAGCTCTTTTCTCTCTTACTTCTCTTTGGATTAATAATTGTCTTACTGCAGGGTAGGGTCCAATTATTTTTGTATGGGATTCAAGAAGAAAAGGTCTGAAATGTTTCAAAGTTTTAAAAAGGGCAATTGCTTGTTTCTCGACAGCTGAATAATTTAATTCGGCACCCTGCAAGTTAGAACTGAAAAAGAGATGGGTGCCTCGATATTTTCATTGTTCAACTATGCCAAAACTGCTGCATATGATGTATCAAATGAAAAAGTATATAATACAAAAGGTTTGAGAAAGTCAGGGGCTGTTAATGAAGGAGCGTTAATAATGGATTTTTTAATCAACTCAAATGACTCTCTTTCATCCTTGTTCCATCTGAAAACTACGTTTTTTCTTATCATTGCTTGAAGGGGTAGGATGATTTGTGATAAATCTAGAACAAATCTTTTTACAAAATTTATTTGCCTAGGAATGATTGCATGTTTTTTGTTGTTGTGTGGGATGGGAATCTTTTTGATCTCTTTGACTCTATTAGGATCAATGTAAATTACTTTCTTAGACACTATGAACCCAAGGAGTTTACCTTCTGGTAAAGCAAAATAAGATTTTTGGGGTTTAAGGAAATGCCATATTTCTTGCATCTTTCGAAAATGTGCTTCAGGTCACTTAAATGATTGTTCCTATCCTTAGAATAGACTGTGATGTAATCCAAGTAAATAATCATTGATTTATTAATTAGACCTTTAAAGGAAATGCCCATAGCATGTTGAAGTGTGGCACCAACATTAATGAGTCCAAAAGGAATCTTCTGATAGGCATATTTTCCCCACTTGGTCCTGAATGTTGTCTTCAATCTGTCATCTGGATACACAAGAATTTGATTATATCCTGAGAATCCATCTAGAAAAGACATTAATTTTGAACTTGCAACTGATTGCAATATTTGTTCCATAGTAGGAAAGGGAAAATTATATTTTTGACAAGCTTTATTCAGGTTTCTAAAATCAATACAAATCCTAATATCACCATTATTTTTCCTTATGGGTACCATATTCGATACCCACTTAAAATGTCTAACAGGGAAGATTATTTTGGCCTTCAGAAGCTTTTTCAAATCAGATTTGATTTGACTCTCAAGGTTTGGGTGAATTTTACGAAGCTTCTGTTGAACTGGCTTTTCATTTGAAGTCATAGGTATGGTATGTTGAATTACAGAGGTATCATAGGTCTTGAGATCCACGTAATCCCAGGCAAAGACACCTTTGTATGTTTTTAACAACCTAATGAATGATATTCTTTCTTCAGATGATAGGCCAAGACCTAGGTTGACATTTTGAGGTTTTTCAGTTGACCCTAGGTTTACTACTCCAAATCTCAAAGTAGAACTTTGAGTTTTGGAGTTGGTAATTTTCTAAAGCAAAAGAACCACACTTGACAGGGAAAGAGGGCCATAATGACTTCTTTCCGTGTTTAAGAACTTTAGTTAGGCCTTTTCCCACAGTCTGATAGGCAATCTCTCTTGCTAATAATTTATCAGAAACATAAAAAGGAAGGACATGCAGATCGACTATGCTACCAAAAACCCTAATGTATGTGAACCATTCTTCAATGAAATATTTGACGGCAGTAAACAGGTCTGTTGTGGCTTCTTTGGAAAACCTGGGGGCTTTCTTATTGAAAAGTATTTGATGTAGGGGTAACACAACAACATGAAATGTATTATAGAAGTGAGGAATATATTGCGATTCCCATATTTGTGACTGAGATGGATTGGGTAGGGGCCCTGGAAGGTCCATTTCCAACCCATGGTTGGAAATGTCATGCAAAAACAGATGGCATCCATAATGTAAGCACTAAAATAGAATGGAGGGAGGTTATCTGGAGAGGAGGCTTTCTTCTCTCGATATTCTGTAATGGTGGTGGCTAGGTTATTAGATAGGATGGAGGGAAAATTCATGATGTGTGAATTAACACAGGCATCAATCAGAGGAATCCATTCTATGGAAAACTTAGTATTATTGCGTAGCCCATATAATCTACATAACATAGCTGATGCATAGTTGTAGGGGTTTGCTAAAGAGGCTATAGTGTACATACCTCATTTTTCATATTTGAATTTGTTGTCCAACACTCTCCAACCCTGAATCAACTTAAACGGGTCTCGGTTATTCTTTGTGAAGTTGGCCACAAATGTGCCATCGTAGATATCCTGAGGGTTAGGTATATGGTACATTTTCTTCAAGTCCTCTACTTTGAATGACCCTATGAGCTCCATTGTTGAATTCTTGAATTGCCTATCTTCAATGGTGAGGTTTTTGATCACCCACTTGCTCATATCCGTGTATGGGAGGATTTCAACTCTTCCTCCTATCCCATGAAGGAAAGAACAGGAAGCATCTCTGTATTGAAGTCCCAAAGGCCTTTTTGAATTAACTGTTGCTCTCGTGATAGTGATTTTAGGACGTTCGTCCTCAAGCCTATTGTATATGACCTCCCAAGTTGTTGCGCCTTCGGCAGTGCCGCAAACTATATAAGAGAAAATAGGAGCCATCTTTGTAGACTCGAATTCAACAATGGTCAGATTGCTCTGTTTATGCATCACCTTCCTTAGTGACATGTCTTTTGTAGCTTTCCTGAAATAGATAAGATATATCAACGCAGATGGTGTTTGGTAATTAAGACTGAAAGCTTATCTGAAATGACATTGGATCGTGAGAAAGGTTTAATGAGATACTCGATGTTAACTACCCATAACTTCGAAAATGATTATCCTTCCTCGGGGTGCTAAATATTTATTAACCTGTCAATTTGTTCGTTGTTATATTTAAAATGTATTTATTTCACACGTTTTATCGCTCTTAATCGCACATCACAATCTTTAAATAGATATAGTATAGTGCTACTAGATGCATTAAGCGAAATGTGTTTGTGAATATCGCAATATCACATTTCGCAAATCACTAATGAACATTCTAATGGCATAGCTAAATTTCTTGCGAAATTTGCGAAGTGCGAAATGACAAGGTGCTATTTATCGAGTTAACGCAGCAGGAGATTTAATCGCAGATCACAATTTTTTGAATATGTTTTAAGATATTCACGCGGAAAAGTGTGATTCACGATTTGCAATGCAGATTTCATCCTTAGTTCATTTTTGCAAGGTTTTGCTAGGTATTTTCTTAGAGTTAGGTATTATTATGCTAAGCCTAAAAATTTAAAAGGGTCCCCATTTATAACTCTAACCTTAGCTATTATTCCTTATAAATGAGGGAGGGGGGGGGGGTTGTTTTGTAGTACAACAGGTTCCTAGAAATTAAGCAAAAAATGATACTTTCTGTTTTTGACAGTGAGAAGGGAAGAATGCAAATGAATTTCTTACAAGCCAAGATTCCTTTTCCTAAATCACCATCTGATTAAAAGAAGACTGTGTTTTCATTTGACACTAGTCAAATCCATCCAATTGACCAGATGGACATGCACAAACAAACTGGTGAGATGCTATTTTACACTATGACAACTACAACCATGTATATTTCTAAACTTAGGACTTCTTTGTCAAATATTTAGTCCCAACTTAAGTTAGAGAAGATCTCCTCTCTAGCTAAAGACAATAGGATAAAATCACTAGAGGATTTTGTGATTAAAGTGGGATATGATCCTAAGGATGTAAAAGCTGTAGAACTACTTCTTAAGAAGAAGGATGCAGACATTGTTGCATTGAAGAAACAATTGAAGTTGCCTTCAACAAAGGATACCCTCAGCAAGATACGATAGAAAGTGAACAACAAAAGGAGGATATGCTCAAGCTGATTATTGAGCAGAATATACAGTTAAAGAAGGTGGAAGAACAGATTGAAGAGCTATTGAAGGAGAAGGAAACAACAAAATTTGCCATGGTGCCCATTACAATAGTCCCAATAGAAATTGCAGGTACAAATCTTAGTTCCTCATTTGCATCCATTAAGTCTAAATAAAAAACAATTGACCTAGCCAGATTAGCACATGAACTGTCAATCCAGAAGCAGGAAAACCAGAAGCTACTTCAGAAATTTCAAAATATGGAATTGCAGAAAGTGAAAAATGATACTAAGTATCTGGAAGAAATGCAGAATACTCACAAATTAAAACTTAAAATCCAAAAGTTGGAGAGTGAGTCACTAATGGCAGACACCTTGGCTCATGCCAAGAAGAGTATGTAGACAAAAATCAGTAAATCTATGACAGATGTATGGCCATCCATACATATTATTTTTAAGCAGCAGGAACTCATCACTAGGTGCGAGCAATGATTGAAGAAAAATTCATCCTTGAATACCAAGCCAACATAAGCCACAAATATGACCAAGGTTCTGAATTCAAAGAACAAAGAGAAATTAGAAGAAATAAACATCTATGATAGAACAACCACCATTTTAGAGATCAAAAAGGTATTACAGAAAAGGAATTTGTTCAATCAATTGGAAACTAAGTGTCGAACCTTGGAGATTTCTGTCAATATATTTCATTCTAAATTTAATGTTTTAAATTAGAAAGGATTGCCAGGATTAGTAGGTTTGAATGATAAGTTGAATAGACTATATGATTATTACAAGGAGTTATATGTTATTGTTGTAGATAGAGCCAAATTTGCAGGAGTGAAAGGACAGATAATAGTGAGGGCCTTCCTAGAAGCCTTAGAATATGATTTAACCATCTTAGATGAAATCAAGCACTTGTTTCTCACCAAGCCTAATTTCGAAAGATATGTAGGGGTTGATGAAACATTAAGGAAGATGGTAAATTTAGAAATCCCAAGTGAACAAAAATGGAATCATTGGTGTGAAACAATTGAGTAATTCCTCATTGTGACAGTAGAACAACTCTTTAGTGTTTCCAGGCTTGATCTTTGACAAATTCCAAAAGAATAGAGCCACCTCTTCAGCATTTTTTCGGTTCCTATTATATTGTTCTATTCTTGTAATTTTGTACTATTTTGGTATTTTATTCCAAACAAATTGTAGATCTTTTGAAAAGTTTTTTTATAAATAACTCCTCCTTTGAGTTATTATGGGTTCAACCCTTGAAAAAGTTATCAAACAAATTTGTACTAAGGTGGAGCATTTTTGAGATAATAAAAGATTCTAGATTTGCCTCATATGGTCTGTCTCTCAGTGAGTTGTATTCCATCTTGTCTATTCATTATGTTTTCTTCATATAAATCAATTCTTTTGCAGTCATCTGATTTAAAATTTAATTGAATATCAATTTCACTTTGAATCCTCTGTGAAGTTGTAATTTAAATAAGATATTAAATTACAAAATATTTTTTATTGCAAATTCCTCTTTGAACATAAATTACACTAGATCTCTGTAATAGTTTAATTATATTTTGTTGATTAAGAAAGCATTGTTTTCTTAATTTATTCTTGTAAATGGTTAATTATTCATTTTGAATATAAAATCAATTATACCTCTCCATACTCTAATTCTCCATCACATTAGAATGAAACTAACCATGTGCAGTTAAAGAACAACCTTTCATTTTATCAAAAATCTGTCTAAGTTTAAAGCACATGTTTATAAATAGTTCATGTTACGCAGTAATTTGTCACCGTTGGTCACCGTCCCTGTTACCCTTGCTTTCGCACATTGGAGGACACATTTATGGACCTGTGACCAGTGACAAAACCAAAAAACACTTGCATTGTATTCCCCTAGGTATGAGCATCATATTCCCTGAAGACACCTTTTGCAGAATATCCCTAAAAAGTGCCTTTTTTCCATTAGCACGGGTTCACAGTGTCTTGCCCGCGCCAATGACTCAGTTCCTTAAAAGGAGGCGTGCCCATTAACGCTCTGTCATAGAGCAAAGCCCGCGCCACCTAAATTTGGTTATGATTTTTAGCCAGCGCGCACTGAAGTGTTTTTTCCTCTTTGTTCATGGAGTTCTCTAAAGGAAAAATCCTCGTGGAAGTGGTCGAGTGTCATCTTTTTATCCATGAAAACTAAGTTCAGTGGCTATTCAGGGATAATACTAATCTTCAGTAGGCGTCCTGATACAATGCATACTCCTTCCTCCTCCATCTATAAATGACTGTCCCCCTGCATTAAACCAACTAGTTTTGCTAGAGCTATTGTGAGTACTGAAATAATGCTGGAGTGATAGTGAGAATTGAGAAGTATAGAGGGGTTATGCTGCCAAAATATTGAGAGAGAAGAGGTCACTTTGCAAGGCGTATTTAGCTACTTGCCCAGCCAGAGGAGGTTCAACGTCAGAACCTTTTGTTGTAATCTTTCTCTGTTTTTACTCATTAATAGACGACTATCATTATGGTTCCACTCATGTGTCTTTTAATGGTATTTGAGTTATGTCTTTTCTGACCGATATATAATTACATATGCTAGATTTTATGCTTGTGCTTGTATCGTTCTTTGCATGTGCAGGGGTCCATTCACGAGGATCGTGAGGATTGTGACCAGCCGGAGCAAAGGGACGGGAGCGACGATTCTTCTACGACTACTAGCGTTAGAATCCAGGTAGACCATCATGATCGATCTATGATTTATGTAATTAGGAACCTGCGTGTTAGCATTGTGTGATTGTTGCTAGACCCGTGTTGGGCTAGTGGGATCGCCTCTGTCCGTAGAGGGGATTTACCAGTTCAACAATTTGGCGACTCCACTGGGGAGAAGCTTGTTGTTTGTTTTTGTGTTGTTTAATTTGTAAACTGTAGACGGAGCCTGAAGCACGGCCAGATAGCCTTCGAAACACTACTGCTATGCAGTAGTGAAGTAGATCAACGCCACTTCAGTCAATCTCTGGTTTAGTTTACAAACTGAACAAGTTCAACCTTTCCTTGCATGTCAATTTTTCTCTTGTTTACTGGCTTGAATAGATTTCTGGGTTGAATTTCTTACTGTTTCCTGCTTGCTAGCTTTTCTAGATATTGAAAACCAAGCCTGGAACTACCTGTTTTCTTTTTTTGCCTGGAAAACTTGATTAGCGCGGTTTTTCATCTAATAGTCACGCTAATTGGCGCTTGTTGCTCTCAGACAACCCGCGCCAATCTCTGTATATCACGAGTTGCAGTCTGACAGTCGCGCCAGACTTGTCAATTTTCTCAAACAGTTTGTTTGTCAGCCTTCTGAGCTTGGATCTGTGTCTTTTTGAATCTTTTACACCTCCTGGAAGTTTGTTGGACTGTTATATGACTGGTTGTTCTTTTCATCCTTCAGTTGTTCGCCTTTTTCTATCGATTTAATATCTTAGCCTCCGTGGCTTTGCATGTTGAGCCTTCTGTCAGATTTATGGTTTGATGATCCAGTCGGTTTATTGGTTGTTTTCCACACTCTTCTGGTAGTTGTACAAGTTTTGCATTATTCGCTGCAAGTAACTCACTTTTAGCTTGTCTATTTCTTGCCTGACTTCATTGAAACTTAGATTACATGGTTCTTTGAAGGTCTTGGTGTTTTCTTTGCTTTGATAGGTCATTTTTCATGTTTCAGAACTGGTCCTAGATTCCTTTGAGTGGATTATCTGTTTAGTGTATATCTCTTGAAATCTGTTTGAGTGCATCATACTATTTTCAAAGAAAAAGAAAAAAAAGATTTTTTGCTTTTCATTAATTAGCATTTTGTGTTAATTTTTTGCTTTTAAAAAAGAAAAAGAAAAAGATTTTCCTTTCTTGTTATTAGCTGCACTAGAATCTTTGTGATTGTTTTGTTTGTATAAAACTCTAAACTCTCCCGTAGATAGAGTTCATTCAATGAAACGATACAATTTTCGCATATAGTTGCATTTAGGAAATTTCAATAGACCACATACGGTAAGACCGGAAACTGAAACTTAATTAAAGATAAACCGTAAAATGAATTCAATGAACCGAACAATGCATTGAAACATAACGCTCACATTCTAGAGGTCTAGGTTAGAGACGTGTTCCGGCGTCTTTAAACCTGGTAGTTTATCGTTGAGTGGTTGGGTGATTCCTCCACGGTGAAACAGTAAGTGCCAGTACGGATTGTGCTCCCACGTACCCTTGAGTATATATTGGGAGACCCCTATAGGCTTGCAACCTTTGATCCATAGGAAGCCGAGTCTGCCACCCTACAAGCCGTAATGCACTGAACATAGCATTCGGGAAGATTGACTGCAGTACGGAAAGTCCTTGGTGTTCATCTGATCACCAAGGTGTATAAGCAGTTTTACGGATTGTTTGGCAAACCTTGTACCTAGTTTTCTAGAGTCGTCGCTTTTGATCCTTTTCAGAATCTCTAAAAGAAAAGGTGTAAGTGAGCAGCTTGTCACTTCGTGCTCATTAAACAATCGAAGGAGACTAGAGTCATCTTTTCGTCCTTTTCTCGACTCTTTAAAAATGAAAAGGTCAAGTCAGTGTCATAAAATCTATCTGGCCACGATCACACAACCCGGTTAAATTTTGTTTACGTTAGTCTGAATAGGGACTGGTTTCGCTAGATTCCCTAGGTTTTTGTGAACTCTCATCCTAGCGGAACTACCAATCTCGCCTTCCAAGAGTCCGATTGTGAGTCAAATTCTCCCTATTGTTCCAAGTATACAACCGATCAGCTCTCGTGCTCCAGGCGACGAGGATTACCAATTTTATACGAACCCTATTTGGGAACCTTCTCAAAACGGTATCCCTTTTTGGGAATATACTTCTCCTCGGAAACTTTTTCCTTCTAACATGGAAAATCCATCACCTACTACTACCGACGAATCCGGCGTGCCAGGGGACGAGATTCCTAGCACAATGGAGTCTACTCATGTTAGTAGGACTGCTACTACCGGGGGACTGCCTCTTGGTTATAGAGCATTGCGTGATTTTATATCATCTCCTTTTCCGACCTCTATTTGGTCACCACCCGTCTTTTCCAATACAGAGCCTTTGACTCCACCACCTCGTAGTACAACTGTTACTTCGGTGACAACCCCTCCAATTATATCTGTGGCTTCTTCGACCCCTATTTTTAGCTGACCTTCGTCCTCTCTATTTGTAGGCTTTGATCCTACATCTAATGTCTCACTTGGGGGGCAGTATGATCAGTATCTACCACCCTTTGGTACTGGGATAGGTCAGCTGTCAGTTGGAGAGCTTTCGGTTCCGCTATCCATAGATTGGGGTTCTACCTCTTATCATGGTGGTCAAGCGTCGTATGCTCAACCTGAAAAACCACACCAGCAAAATCTACAAGGACAATCCTTCCAAGGAAATCCTTTTGCTTCTAGTGGTCCCTTTTTTACTCCTCATACACAACCTACTGGTAACCCAGGCCAACCTTCTATTCAACAAGCTCAACCTGGTCTCCAGCAAGGTTCTCATACTGGACAAAGTGGTCAATCGTTTGTTAATCCGAATCAACCTAACGTCCAGTATACCCAAGTTTCCGGCCAAGCTGCCCAAACAATTGGTCAACCTAACGTCCAGTATACTCAGTCTTCTGGACAAACTGGTCATCCTCAAACGCAACCTTCTGGTATGATAGGACAACCCTCTGCTACACATCAGCAGGGAAGCCAACCTCAGTATCAGTAGGGAGGCCAACCTCAGTATCAGCAGGTAGGCCAAACTCAGTATCAGCAAGTAGGCCAACCTCAATACCAGCAAGGTTATCCTTCCACTCAGATAGCCCAAGGTTATCCATCTACTGGCGCTGCTCAACCTGGAACCTGGACCCAAGTAGGATCTCAAAATCTGTCTGGTTCTCAAATGCAGGCTGGAGGTCAATCTCAAACGTTTTATTAAACTCAGCCTGGGTCTCAAACTCAATTTGGGGTCCCACCGCACTACGGTTACCAGCAACCTCAAGGCCAACCTTTGCTTTCTCCTTACCAAAATTGTCAACAACCACATGCTACTTTTGCAGCATCGTTTGGTAATCCATATGCTGGGGGGCAAAGCACAAATCCCTACGGCCAGCATACTATGGGGGCAAATCCATCAGGGCAAGGCCCTTGGGGGCCACCACCACCTGGTTGGAACCCGGGTGTCCCATCTTTCCAGCAGCCTCAGATGTCATTTAATCCTCAGTTACCATTTTTAGCGACTTTAGAATTAACGGATGTGTCCAAATTGACTAATGATCCTATCCTTCATAATCCTTACTGGCCTCCGGTTCCCACCAAAATTCCTGGTGATTGCCCGAAATTCGATGGTAAAGCTAATGAGGATCCACAAGCTCATGTCATGACTTATTATCTATGGTGCTCATCTAACTCATGGATTGATGATTCGATTCGGCTTCGCCTCTTTCAAAGGAATCTCACTGGCTCCGCCGCTAAATGGTATATTGAGCTAAATCGCGGATCCTTTCAGGATTTTAACTCGTTGGCTATGGCATTCCTTACTCATTTTCAGTTGCCCATTCGCTATGAAACGGGCACGCACCTCCGCACGTGCTTACGAAAATCAACTGCTACGCACATCTCTGATCACATTCATGAATGGAGAAGGCGTAGACGTATGATTAAATTTTGGATTCCCGAACAGCTTCTTACGGATTGGTTCACGACTTCGTTCGTCCCTCCAATAGCTCAGGACATTGCTATGGGAGCATGTGTTACTGAAGAGCAAGCTATCGCGCGTGCTCAATACCTTGACTTAGTTTATTCTCAGTCAGGTACATTATATGATTATTTCCTTGATGCCCCTAGACCTGGAACATCCAAAGCCCCGCCAACGCCTACAGTTGACGGCATTATTGGGTCTGTGAGTTCATCCTCCAAGAAGAATTCCGCAAACCCTGGGAAGCAGAAATCAAATGCTCCAAATGAAAACACTTCCCAGGTTACACCTCCTTCTAAACCTACCTCCGAGGTTAATGCCGTTCAGTCAACCAAGACAGACAAAACCTCGAAATCAAAAAAGAAAGAGAAAGGGAAAAACAAGTCGGAACAACCTAAGCAAGAAACAACCTAAACCTCAATCTGAGGAGAGTGCCAAACGCAAACCCAAGTATCCTTGTCTTATCTGTGATGAGGGATCACTATACCAAGGACTTCCCTCAGCAGTCTGAAGTTAGTCGTTTGTTGAAAGGCGCTCCTGGGGTCCCTGCGGTGCTTAAAGAACCCTTTCCTTCACAGCAAACCCAAATGGTCGCTGACCCCTCTCAACCTCCCTCTTCTTTCGGTTCCCAAGTGTTTATGGCGGGAACGGTCCCTGTTAATATCAGTACTCGAACAAAAGATTATCCGTCTGCCGGCAAGGAGCCTGAGGTCCCCACCAGTGCTCCTCCGTTCAGTTCAAGCCCTCTCCACATCGAGAGACCTAATATTGAAACGTCTATTCGACCCCCTCCAAAAGGAGTACTCCGGAAATCTTCTTACAACCCAAATGCCCGTGCTGCTCAGCACTATAATATCGTTGAGGATTTAGCCCAGACTCCCTCGGCTATGTCCACTTTAGAAGTTCTCCAGAGCTGCCCCTCTCAGAGGAAGTCCTTTCTATCCGCTATCGGCGGTATAGATCCGACAGACTCAGATTTGATTATGTTTGACTTAGACCGCCATGCTCAGAGACTGCCTCCCCAAATTGCCTTTCTCATATAGGTTGTTATTGATAAGAAAACTATCCATCTCACAATCATTGATGAAGGTGCTTCAACTTGCATCATCTCTGTTGCCTGTTGGAAAGCTATTGGTTCTCCAACATTGAGTCAGTCTCCCACAACCTTGGAAGCTTTTGATGGAAGAGCATCCCGTCCTTATGGTATTCTCCCTCGTTTACCCATTTCTTTGGAAGGAAAAATGATCGAGATGGAAGTTGAAGTCGTTGATGCTACTCTAACCTACAACCTCCTTCTCGGACCAGCTGGATTTATGCGATGCAAGCTGTTGCTTCATCTTACTTTCGTATCATTTGCTTCCCTCACCAAGGGAAGATTATTACGGTCGGCCAGCTGAATTTTTTCGCTTCCTCTTCAAAAGGAACTATCCCTTTTGTGGAGCATACCTCCAAATCTTTTGAGAGTTTAGGTCACGGACTTTTTAAAGATCCTGCCCTTATGGGTGTTTTTCCAGCCTTGCCTCCGAATGTCGCTTCCGTCAATATGATTTCTACTTGTCTTGATCCATGGACCGTTCCTCCCATCGACCAAGTAGATTCATGGGGTGACCATATGCCGTTGAGTCCAGCCGAACTCAACTATGTTGAAATCGTAGCTGCATCGACTCCTCTTTCTGAAGTTGCTCTTTCGAGAAAAATTTTCCACACATTCACTCCATCCTTAGGGATTGCAGATCAAACTTCTTCGGATCCTCTAAAAGAAATATTTTCTTCCGACGAAGCTATTGTAGAGACTATGTCTCTCGAGGAACCTCCTTGGCACGCTACCCATCATCGTTCCTCGTTGCTCTCTGTCCCTCAGGATGTGCCACCTCCTATTCAATGGTTTGCTCCTTGTTTCCCATTCCGATTCCTTCAGTCACCTGCTCAGGTTTACCAAACCTCTTCTGAAGGTAATATGGCAAACATTACGCAAACCCAGCCTATTGACATCTCTATTAAACCAGGGATTGTCGAACACGTTCATATCGGAGTCACTTGTACTCCAGAGGAGATTCAACTTTATTCGAACCGTTTTCGCGAATTTCGTGACGTTTTTGCTTGGTCCTATGAAGAAATGCCCGGCATTAATCCTAGTATAGTGGTGCATGAAATCATCACGTACCCCGGTGCTAAGCCTGTTCGTCAATGTTTACGTCAAGTACACCCCCGAAAGGCTGCAGCAATCAAGGCCGAAGTATAAAAACTTCTTAAAGCAGGTTTTATTTATCCTATCCCACTCACAGATTGGGTTTCTAATATCGTACCTGTCACTAAAAAACAGGGAACTATTCATGTTTGTGTTGATTATTGTGATATCAATCGGGCCTGTCCTAAAGATAATTTCCCCACACCATTCATTGATCAGATTATTGATGAGTGTGCGGGAAGCGAGATGTACTCTTTTATGGACGGCTTTTCTGGTTACAACCAGATTAATATTGCTCCCGCTGATCAACACAAGACTGCTTTTATCTGTCCGTGGGGTACCTTTGCTTATAAGAAGCTCCCTTTCGGTCTCAAAAATGCCGGCGCTACCTTCCAACATGCAATGTCCTACGCTTTTCATGACATCCGACACATTGTACAGCCTTACCTGGATGATCTTCCAGCTCATTCGGCCAAGCGTCAGGACCACCCTGCTCATCTTCGCGAGATATTTCTTCGTTGTCGACACTACCGCATCAGGCTTAATCCTCATAAGTGTGTCTTCTGCATAGAATCGGGTCGACTTCTCAGATTTGTCGTCTCCCACGAGGGCATCCGCCTGGATCCCATCAAAGTCGAAGCTATAGTGAATCTCCCTCCCCCTGTTACCTTACAACAATTGCAAAGTCTGCAAGGAAAAGCGAATTTTTTACATCATTTTGTTTTGAACTATGCCGAAGTGGCTAAAGGCTTTACACGCCTACTTAAAAAGGATGTCCCTTTTCATTGGGATGCTGTGGCTCAAGAATCTTTTGAGCATCTCAAGGGTCTCCTTGTCTCTGCTCCATTGCTTAGCCCTCCAAACTATCATCGTGACTACATCCTATATTTAGCTGCCGCCGACACCACTATCGGTATGGTTCTTGTTCAAACTGACGACGATGACACGGAGCATGTCATTTATTATCTCAGTATAAACCTCCTTGATATGGAAACTCGATATGCACATGTCGAGAAGTTGGCGTTAGCCGCTATTTGCGCTGTCCAACGTTTCCGCCACTATATTCTGTTGCGTACTACTACAGTGATTTCAGATTGCAACCCCATGACGTATATCTTGTCACGCCAGTTGCTGGGGGGCAAATACTCTAAGTGGATTGTCATCCTCCAAGAGTTTAACTTGGAGTTTGCTACCGCCAAGTCTAAGAAATCGCTGGTTTTCGCTGAGTTAATTTGCTCTTTGCCATCTTCTTCCTTGCCATCTCACACGGAAGATCACATCCCGGATGAGACCTTGTTTCTCATCAGCACCCTCGACCCCTGGTATGGTGACATTCTTACATATTTGCAAATATCCTCCTTCCATCTGGGCACTTCCAAAGACGCTCGGTGAAGGATTCGTCATCAATCCCAACCATATCGTATCATTGGGGATACTTTATATCGCCTCAGTGCCGACTCTGTTCTCCGCCGTTGTCTTACTCACGAGGAAGCTGAGAGAGTCTTGAATGACTTCCACTCAGGTGCTTGTGGCAGTCACATGTCTGATATGCTACCGCTCAAAAAATTCTCCGTGCTGGCTATTTTTGGGCTTCCATCTTCAAGGACTGCATTCTTGCGGTCCGTTCCTGTCATGAGTGCCAAATTTTCCAACGGAAGATGCGGGCACCACCTGCTCCTTTGCACCCTGTTGTTACCATCGGCCCTTTTGCCAAATGGGGCATTGATTATGTCACCTGTAACCTCGCTCGGCCGGGGGGCATGGGTTCATCATCGTTGCCGTCGATTATTTTACTAAATGGGCCGAGGCGATGCCTACTTTGAATGAAGACAATCACACAACAACGCAATTTTTGTTTAATCATGTTATTTCATGATTCGACGTCCCTCAAGCCATCGTCACTGATCACGGGAAACATTTCCGGAATCATATGATGACAGAACTGACAACCCAGTTAGGCTTAAAGCACGATAGTTCTACCCCGTACTACCCTCAGTCCAATGGCCAAGTTGAAGCGATCAACAAGATTTTGGTTACAATCCTTCAGTGTACTGTTGGCATACATAAGTCTAACTGGCACTTGATGTTGTTCCCTGCTTTGTGGGCTTACCAAACTTCCGTGAAGGATGCCACTGGTTTCACTCCATTTCAACTAGTCTATGGACTAGAGGCTACCCTTCTGATTGAGTGTGAAATCCCTTCATTAAAATTATCCGTCGAGCTACTTCCTAACACTACCCCATTAGAAGAGCGACTCTTTTATCTGGAGCGTTTAGATGAGACTCGTCGCCTAGCTAATTTAGCTATCGAAACGCAGAAGAAGCGAGTCAAATCTCACTTTGACCAGGCTATTCGTCCACGTTCTTTTAATGAGGGAGACTTAATTCTCCTATATGATCAGGCAAACGAGAAGCTAGGACCAGGAAAGCTCGAATCCATGTGGCTAGGCCCTTATATTGTCAAGAAAGTTTTGGAAAAATGGGCCTATGAGTTAATTGATAATGAAGGGAATCCTCTCGCGCAGCCCCGAAATGGGTTGTATTTGAAAAAGTACTACGCGTGATGCTAAGTACGGTTCTTTTTTGTATATACATGTACTCTAGCAAGTGTGTTGTGTATGTGTGTTAGAGTTTTTTTTAGACTCGATTTTCGCTTGTCGCTTATTGTGTCTTTCGCTTCTTGTGCATATGTCTAATACACCTTATATTGGTTTCGTTGATGGTGCCTGTCGCAGTACTCGTAACTTATCCTCTGCGGCATGGGTGATCTATGATCCTCATGGTGAGCTGATAGATCTTCAAGGTGTCTGTTTGGGTCGTACCACAAATAATGTCGCCGAGTATTGTGCCGTAATCAAGCTCCTTACTGAAGCAATTAATCTTGGTATTCGCGCATTAGTGGTAAACCTGGATTCTTAGCTTGTCGTCCACCAGCTCAATAGGCGTTATTCCATCAGAGACCATCATATTTTAAGGTTGTATTTACGTGTAAGATTGTTAGAAAGGAATTTTGATTTTATTACATATCAACATATTCCACGACAATTGAACGTAGTATCTGATGCATTGGCTAATCGTGTATTAGATAGACATTTGAGAAATTTGTAAATAACACATCATACCAGCAAGCACATGAAGACATAATGAGAAACCATAATCATATGTGTGAGCTCAAACGAGCTTCTTTTTAACTTTTTCAAGCTCGGTAAAACATAAGAAAATGTTACTTATGGTCTGCTTTCAGCTCTTTTCTGACCTTTTAAAGCGGAAAAGATCGTCGAGTTGTCCCTCTTGGCTCGTTAAACGGTTACTAAGGGGCAATCATTTTAAGTTCTTTTATCGATCGTTAAAATATAAAAATATTACAGGGTTTTTGTCGTTTCAAACTCGTTAATGGTTACGAAACGACGTGATTTTGATCCCTTTTCTACTTTTTCAGGTCGAAATCACTACTCAGGAAAAGTACTCCTCGGTCGTAATGATCGGGCGGTTCTTTTGGGCATCATTTTACACTTTTTCGGGCCCGAGAGACACAACTCTATGAAAAAGGACCTCTGGAGTTTTCTTTTCCGTGTCTTTTTCAAACTCTCTAAACATGAAAAGACTCCGAGTTTTTACCTGTGTCAGACTCGTTAAACCCTGACGACATTGGACTCGTCGTTATGACGAGACTTGAGCTTCTCCTCCCTAGGGCTTGTTAAACTTTTACTAGGTTGGATTCGACCGAAGGTCAGACTTATACCACAAGCATATGCTATCCCCATCAAGCTTGTTAAAAATAATTGGGGTACTCGCAAGAAATGGCGGGGGAAAAAGAAAATTTTGGAACCGTAATTCTAGTCGTGTCGGCAGTATGTCGCTCTTGAACATGGCACTTCTCTGCTTTCGTGTCAGGGTGGGGATATCTCACTTTGTTTTTCACTTGCCTCCCTGGGTTTGGGG
>APFE031135689.1:11869-31485 GCA_000404065.3 Pinus taeda
AATTCATTAAACCCATGGATTAATATTATAAACCCTATAAACAATATTACACCCTAGGAATATGAACCTTTAGATTAATAAACCCAAGGGGTTGATATTATAAACCCACGACAATAATAAACCCAAGAGCTTAATACTAAAAACCCAAGGATTATAAACTCAAGCGAATAATATTACGTCCAAGAGAATACTATTACACATAAAGGAATAATATTATAAATCCAATGTATATATACTCCAAGATAAATATTGTAAACCCTAGAATTATCATGGTTGACCATGGTTGATTTTCATATTGAGACAATCTTTATCACAAAGCGATGTTGGACCATGGTTGACCATGATTGATTTTCATATGTAGTTAGTCTTTGTCATAAAGCAATGTTGGACAATTGTTGATTTTCATATTGAGAAAATATTTGTTACAATGTGACGTTGGACCATGGTTGACTATGATTATAAACCATAGGGATATATATTAGTCTCAAGGATTAATATTATAAACCCTAAGAATAATATTAAACTCTAGGAATAAGAACCCTTAGATTAATAAACCAAAGGGATAAGTACTAAAACCCAAGGGATTATAAACCTAAGGAAATAATATTAAACCGAGGATAAATATTATAAACCCAAGATATATAAATACTAAGATAAATATTACAAACCCTAAAACCCTAATGTTTTATAAACCAAAGGGAATAAATCACGGGATTAATATTATAAACCTAAGGTATATAAACCCTAAATAAATATTATAAATCCTAAAACCAAAGTGACCAATAAATACAAAGGTTTAATATTATAAACCCAAAAAATTAGTAAACCTAAGGGATAAATATTATAAATCCAAGGGATCAACAAACCAAAGCAACTAATAAAACAAAAAGTTTAATATTATAAATCCAATGAATTAGTAAACCCACGGGATAAACATTATAAACCTAAGGGAGGAATCAATATTAAAAATACATGGGATTAATGAACTCTAACAATTAATATTTTAAACCCAAGGGATTAATAAACCCATGGGATTATTATATTTTTTGGTCAAATAAGAATGGAGCCTTCTATTAATCACAAGAAAGATTACATATGTTACATGGCTTTACAAATGCTAACTCTATGAAGGGTAACCAAATCCATAACCCGAAACACACCCGAAACCATCTAAGATTTCATGTGATCTGCTGATCACAAACACTTTCGCCTTAGCAAACTGTGCACCTTTTACCTGGTTCATGGACCCGAAATGAATGTGAGCCATTAGTTTATAAAAATTCGGGTCCATTTTGAAACTTAAGCTTCAATTGCTTGTAGAACTCAATGATTGATCTGACTGTCCTCTGAGATATTGGAGTTGAAACCCGCACAATCTATAACTGCCATTTCAGACTCAATGAGGATTATAAATTGTTAGAATAAAGAGCATTGGGTTCGCCTTGTTGGTTAACCTTCGATTTATTTTCTACCCGATGACCATTAGATTGCGCAAGCCGTCAAGATTCGTGGCCGACGACCAATGAAGAGACCTGCTGTTTACCAAGATCCTCTCCCCTATGGAAAACATTTATCTTCCCCCCTTTTTTTCTTTTTCTTCTTTTTTGAAAATTAACGGTTAAAAAAGACTTCCACTTCCACTTCCTCCTACTTCCAGTAGTCTTCCTTCTTGTTCAGTTCTAATAGTTTGGAAGTTTTCCATGTCTTTGTCCACCTGTCTTTGACAATCCTCATGCAATTTCCCCGAGGGTGTCGAGTCCCATGCATGCCTGTTGTAAATTTCTTTGTAGAACACTCCTTCATTTTCGAGACGATCATCTAGCATATTGGCTTATTAGGTTTTAACCCCGTACATAAATTACCTGCATACAAATTCTAAAATACAGAAAATAAACAATGCGAGAGCATAACACATAAAACACATATACATAGATATTTTCCCCTGGATCCCAAAATCGAGACTACCAGCTTGATTTTTCATTATGTTCCTTTCAATGTTACAACACATATTTATACATGCTGAAGCATCCAGTACCATGGACAAAAAACCATCGCGTCCAAAAATCATGGACCAAAAATCATGCACAAAACCATAGGTGGGTCCGGCCAACCTAACATAGGGTCCAAAACCAAAATTTTCCGGGGCACTACCTCGGACCCCATAAAGTGGGGTTACGGGTACCCCTCAAACCCCCTGTGACCTCCCCCACTCTAACCCCCGGTTAACTACATGGGCTAGTCATGGAAAGAATTTAACACAACCCAACAGGATTTTCTTCGCACATGAACAAAGCTGGCCGTTCTTAGGGTTTGAAGGTGGGAATGAATACACTGAAAGACCTGCAAAAGTCGCTAATGTTTTGATACTTTTCTAGGTGATTTTCCATTACATATCTTCTTGGCCACATTAATAACCAATTCCGAGTATGCTTCAGTGATGACATTATGAGTATTTGACTCAATTAGTATTTCTAGGCATTGCTCTAAGGCCATGAGCTCCGCCATGTTATTTGTGGCAGTTCCCAAATGACTATGAAAGATGCCCTTTATGCACCCCTGCTCATCTTTGATGACCTTGCCAAAACCAGTCATCCTTGGGTTTCCTTTAGAGGCTCCATATATGTTAATTTTCAAGAAACCATGACGAGGAGGTTGCCAAAAGTCTTTACCAACGTTTATCTAGCTCACATCCTTGTGTATGCTTTGGGGAACTAGTGAATGGAGACCCAACTGCAGCAATATACGAGTGTCCTGGGGTAGAGTTTGGTTCTCAGGAGGTCTCCCTAACATGGCACCAACAGTGCCTTTGATCTGTCTTAATATCTGTGCAATAGTGTTCTGGGTTGACCTAGTTTTGCCCTTGAAAATCCTACCATTACATTCTTTCCAAACATCCCAGATTAAGAAGTCTGGAACCAGAGTCCAAGTGTTGTTCACGATCTTATTTCTTGAGAAGTTCCTTCTCCAATTCCTCAAAGTGTTAGTAATACTTAGGCCATCCCTATCAGTTTGCCTGAAGACTAAGGCCACCCAATCCCACAATGTTGAGGTGAAGGGGTAAAGGTTGAGTAAGTGTTCCATCGTCTCCTCTTGTGTGCCACACAGATAGCAGTTGGAGGGGCCAAAAAAACCTTTCTTTAGAATATTTTCCCAAGTTAGAATTTTATTTTGTTGAGCTAACCACATGAACAACTTTATCTTCATTTAATGCAGGTGCTCCCAGAGGTTCTTCCATGACTTATCAGGGTTTTGATGATCAAACCCTAAAGCTAATTGTTTGGCTTCTTTTAGGTTAAAGTTACCTTTTGTGTTTCTTCCCCATCTTAGTTGGTCAGGTGAGGATGAAACCAAAATTTTCCTTTGTTCCAAGTCCATAGCAAGAGATTTTGCGTGAGCTTTCAAAGGGCTCTCTTCCCTGTATCCTAGATCCTTCCATATTCTCCATTTTCCATTGTTTCTTACATGCTCCCAGAAGTCACTTACCATGCATAAGCCTTCATTGTCGGTGTCATGCTTGAGATGATTTAGTTTTTCCCTAAACAGGTTTGGTTCTTGCTGCTAGTTGTCCTCCCAGAATCTTGCTAGGTTCCCATCTCGAATCTCCCAGAAGTTGTGCTGTTGGAAAATACCTCTATTTTCCCAAGCAATATTCCTGAGCCCTTGATAAGCCTAAACATTCAAATGTGATCCCTATCCTACCAATTTCTTTCATATTTCTATTTCCAAAGCTTGGCCCATGGGGTTGCCGACTCCTTGAGCCACCTCCACCAAAGCTTTACACCCAAAACTCTGCTGAGGGTTTCAGGGTCATGAAGCCCTAATCCACCATGGCCCTTAGGTTTGCATAGCTTGTCCCTAGCTACCAGAGCCCACTTCTTTTTATCTTCCCCTTTTCCCCAAAGAAAATCTCTTTGAATGTTCCTGATCTGTTGTAAAACTACTTTAGGAATAGGAAGAGCAGACATTGTGAAAATGGGTATGGCCTGCATGATAGATTTTGTGAGCATAGGGTGCTCTGCTAAATTTAAATATTTGCATGTCCATTTCCTGACCTTATCCTCAATTTTTTTTATGACTAGCTCCCACACTCCCCTGCTTAGAGGTTTGTCTATGAGGGGCATTCTTAGGTACTTAGAGGATAATTGATCCCTTTTGAACCCTAGAATTTTGGTAAGATTTCTCTGAATAGAAATGTCAGTGTTAAAAAAGAAAACTTTTAATTTTTCAAGGCTTACCTCTGTACCAACAGCCGTAGCAAAGTCATTCAAGATTTGTTTAAAAGATTTTCCTTTCTTGACTGTTGGAATTCTTTGTAGCATAGTGTCGTCCACAAATTATTGGTGAGTTGAGGTTGCTACATCTGTGGTGAGTTTCAAACCCATGATTCTTCCCTCAACACTTTCCATTTTTATCACTTTGCCTAGCCCTTCCATCATGAGCACAAACAGGAAGGGGGAGAATGGATCTCCTTACCTTAGTCCCCTAGAGGGCATGAAGGTTTTTGAGGGCAAGCCATTAAGTAGGATTGAGAAACTTGTTGTTGATGCAAGGGCCATAACCCATTTGATCTAATTGTGGTCAAAACCATAAGCTTTCAACACTGCCATGATGTAAGACCAGCTTAGCTTGTCATAAGCTTTCGCTAAGTCAAGCTGTATGATCATTCTAGCTTGCTTGTTGCCTTTTAGAGAGTGTAACATCTCATGAGCTTGTATGATATTGTTGAGAATCTATCTTCCTTTGACATAACCAGTTTGCTCCTCTGAGATGAGAGTTGGAAGAAGGGGCTTAAGTCTATTAGCAATCACTTTTGGGATTATCTTGTACACCACATTACATAAAGCTATGGGTCTGAATCTGTCTGGTGTGATGGCTTTCTCCTACTTTGGAATCAATGCTATGAAGGAGGCATTGAGAGACTTTAGGACTGATTTGGATCTTCTTGAGTCTTCCACCACCTCAAGGATGTCTTGTTTGAATGTTTTCTAGCATGCTTTGAAAAAGTCCACATTGAAACCATCTGGGCCAGGAACTTTCCCATTTTTCATCTTGTTGATAACTTCACTGACCTCATCTTCAGATGCTGGCCTATTGAGATTATGATTGTCTTCCCTTGTGACAAGCTTGGTAATGTACCTTGTGAATTTACTAATGAGCTATGACCTGTATAAGAGAGGCTCCTTTGCAATGCTAAGGAAGTGTTCTACTAGGACAGATTCAATTTCTTTGTGGGTGACGAGCTCTTTCCCTTGAGAATCTTTGAGTTTTAGAATTCTATTGTGTGATCTATGACTTAAAGTTGACTTGTGAAAAAACTTTGTGTTTCTTTCCCCTTCTTTAATCCACTATACTCTCAATTTATGTCTCCAGAAAATCTCCTCTTGCCTCCATCTGTCATCCCATTCCTTCTGAAGATCATCTTCTTGAGATTTCCTTTCCTCGTTAAAGCCATCTGTGATCATAGGCTGATTAATCCCTTGAAGTTTCTGTTCAAATTCTTTCTTGGCTTCGAAAATGTTACCAATCTATTTTTTGTTCTAATCTTTGAGTTTGACTTTAATGTGTTTAAGTCTTTGTTGTACCATGAACATTTTGGTGCCTTGAAGGGGCAACTCTTATATTCACCATTTATCAATATTGCTAGTGAAGTCAGGTTGAGAAAGCCAGACATTTTCAAATCTAAAAGGTCTGTTCCTCGGTGTGCCCATAAAAGTGGCTTCAAGTTGGACTGGCCAGTGGTCTGAGCCTCCAAAAGGAAGGATTAAATCTGACATGTCAGGGCCTGTGAGAAATATGTCCTTTGAGATCATGAATCTTCTAGTCTAGAGGCAACTTGAGAAGCCCCTCCTCTCTTGTTGTTCTAGGTGAAGGTGCCATTTATTGTTTCAGCATCCACTAATCTCATGTTGTTTATGAAGTTCTGGAAGGCAATGGAGTCTCTGCCTAGTGCTCTAGCGCCCCCTCTTTTCTCTGTAAGAGATTTGATCATATTGAAATCCCCTACCAGAATCCAGGGAATATTGGGATATCTCTCTCTTAGTTCCTCAAGGTAAGTGAGAAACTTGAGCTTGTCTTCTAGTTTTTGATGTCCATAGACATTTGTAATCATGTAACTCTCCTTATCAACCACAGGTTTTATTACTAGCAAAAAATAGTTCCTGGATGTAGAAGCGTCCAAGATATCGAGTTTTCGGTGATCCCAGAGCGTGAGAATCCCTCCTGCTGGGTTATCTACCTTAACCTCTAGATACTCATACCTACTCAACCATTTGCTATGTATTTCTTTGATTTCATCCATTGAGCATTTTGTTTCCTGAATGAAAACCATGTATGGTTTTCCTTCTTTTATTTTACTGCTAAGATTTCTTTGTTTCCTTTTACTTCCTAGGACCCTAATATTCCAGGTTTTAAACTTCATTAGGAAATATTTTTAAAAGAGTAACTGGTTAAATCTTTCATCTTACCTGAGCTGATCATGAGTTTTCCACATTCTGTTAGCAGCTCATTCTGTCTTTTCCTTCCTCTTTTCCTACCTGGGTTCTTAGAAGAGTGCCTTGGTGTTTCCTCCATTGTCTTCATCCCACTATTTTCTTGGCTTTCATGGTTTCTTTTTACTCTAAAGATTTTCAATTGGGATCTCTATAGGAAGAATTGTTGAACCCTATCAAACTCTTATTTTGGCAGGGAATCAACTCCTTTGGTAATACCCTGCTCCAGAAACGTTTCTAGATCCAAGTTTTCCTTCTCAAGAATCTCCTGTAGTTCATGATACTCTATTCGTGCCTCACTTGGGGTCATTTCATGGTCCCTGCTGAGCTTGACCATGCTCAGTAGATTATCTTGTTGCTTGTTGTTCTATGGTATGTCCTCCATGCTAGTATCCCTATCCTTCTCATTGGTCTTGGTCTCCAATTTCTGGTTTTCCTCGTTGTTTCCCATTTCTTCTTCTAAGATTTTGAAATTATTATGGCTCCATTGTCATTCCTCATTAGATTTCTTTTGGTGTTGCTTTCGTCCTTTCCCCTTAACCCCCACCTTAGTGAAACCCTTGGGATCTTTGCTTGTGGTGGTCCTTTTGTCGCTTTCCAGTTTGTTTAATGGGCAGTCTTTGTATAGGGGCCCATGTTCATGGCACTTGCGGCACCTAAATGGGACATGCTCATAGTCCACTGCCTACACCCATTCCTCATCATAAACTTCTAAATGGTCTTGTTTGGGAGTGGCCCAGACAGGTCCATTTCCACATAGAGCCGGGCGAAGGAAGTGTATTTGCCTCTTAATGTCACATCTGATATCTTTATAAAATGCCCTAGTTTATTGCCAATATCCTTTAGAGACTCCAACAGCCAATAATTAAAGGAAGGGAGTAAATTCTTATCCATACTAGTACTGAAGTGAACGTTTCTCCTTCCAGGACAAAGTTCGTCGCCCATGGTTGCATGCACAGTCCTGCAGTAGCGTAAAAATATGGTCCTCCCTCGAACACTCTGTATTTATCTCCTAAGCTTGTGAAAACCACCTTGAAGAAACCCTTGGATCTAAGGTGAAGGTTTATTTCTCCTTTCGATTTCTGGTTGTAACTTATCCATGCATTTAAGGCCTTCTCCATCAGCCAAGTCCCCATAAATTTGCATATGATCACATGTTCCGCCATGTGATGTCTATGCACCTATAGTGCTGGATCACTTAAAATAACCCGAGGAGTGATGGTCAACTTGGGTTTGTAGCCCCCTGTCGCCCTCACAAGTGCAACCTTCTGACTGCTGCCCTCTTTCCTCTTCTCCCTACTATCTTCCTCGTGATTTTCTCTCTGTTCGTGAGATTTTATTTTTTCGGAGTTAGTGTCCTTAGTGATCCACTCTGTTCGTTCCTTGAAGTGATGCAGATCATATTCCTTGTTTCTGTTTGTTGCTATGTGATTGCAGGAGGGAGCAGAACTCCCTCCTCCATGGCCTGCCATAGTCACCAGCTTCAAACTCTGACTCAACCCTAGATCACCTACGTAAATTCCCTGAGGTTTCTCAAACCAGTTTATTCAGGTAAAATCATTACACTCATTACTATTACAATGTTTCTTGTATTCAAAACCCATGGGATTATTAATATTATAAACCCAACGATTTAGTAAACCCAAGGGATAAATATTATAAACCAAAAGGATCAACAAACCTAAGGGATAAATATTAAAAACCTAAAAAATTAATAAACCCTAGGAATTAATATTTTTAACTCAAAGAGTTAATAAACCTACGGGATTATTAACATTATAAACCCAAGGGATTAAATTATAAACTCAATAAATTATTAATATGATAAACCCAAGGAATTAGTAAACCCAGGCCAAAAAGATCAACAAACCTAAGGGATAAATATTAAAAACCTAAGAAATTAATAAACTCTAGGAATTAATATTTTTAACTCAAACGGTTAATAAACCTAAGGGATTATTAACATTATAAACCGAAGGGATTAAATTATAAACTCAATAAATTATTAATATGATAAACCCAAGGAATTAGTAAAGTCAGGGGAAAAATATTATAAGCCTAAGCTATCAACAAACCCAAGTGACCAATGTTAAAAACACAAGTGATTTATAAACCCACATATTGATATTTTAAACCCGAAAGATTGATAAACCCACATGATTATTAATATTATAAACCCTAATGTTAGAATACCCTATAGATTGTTAATATTATAAACCCAACCACATTTATAAATTAATTAGTGTCATTACTAATTATTATTACTAGTTAATGGTATGATTTTTATTGTTCATTAAATTTAATATCATTATTAATTAAAAATATTAATACTAATTAATTAATTAGTTAACCATAATTAATTAATTAATATTATTACTTATTAAAAAATATAATCCTTAGGATTTTTTATAATTTATAATATTTATCCTAACCATAATATAAATAATAATAACATAATGTGTTAATTTAATAATATAATTAATTAATTCTTATTATTATTTATAATAACAATAATTAACTAATAATTATTATTATTATTTTAAATAAATTTTTTTTGAACTAAAATGGTTAATATATTTATAGATCAATGGTTGGGTCGTAGCCTAATTAACCGACATTACATGGAGGCTTGAGTTCACAAATCCTTACCACAATTAACAGTCTTTCCTTCTTAGTTTTGAGACTACACATCGATCCAAAATATTGAGTTAACTGTGAAGTCATTTGAAGTCAGAGTATAACAATCAACACAGAGAGTGTTTAGGATTCATTGGATTTCATAGACCAATGGAAAGGATCGAACCCTGAAGGAAATTCGCATTGGCGAATGTTGTTTACAAAGTAGCGGCCTTAAGACTTAAAAGGGTGTGATTTGCAATCCCTGAATAATCGCATTGGAGAAGAGCTGTTGGCGATGTCGGATCATAGACCATACCTTTTAGTGATGCGATTGGTGGAACAAATCACATCAGAGCAAGTCAAGTGGAAAGTCCATAACTAATGCATAGCCGATATGCCGATTTGCGATGAGCCAATAGTCGATGGGTCGGAGATCGATGATCGGGGCAAATTTTGATCGGCGCATTGCTGCTTTGTTTACAAAGGGTCTGCCTCAAGACTTGAAGTGTTGCGATTTGCGATCCCCAAAAAATCGCATCGGGGAAAGTTGTCGACGACGTCAGACCATAGACCATACCGATTAACAATGCGATCGGCGGAATAAATCGCATCGAAGCAAGTCAAGCGAGGTGGCTTTAACCAATGGACATCCGAAGTGCCGATTTGCGATTAAGGGGTGAGCTGATTGAGCAATGCAATGATATTCAATGGGTATCAGTGATTGGGGAAAATTTTGATCGGCATAACATTGTTGAGCTATGGTATGGAAATCCACAAGGGATATTTTGAGTATTTTTTGAAAAACCCTTGATTTAGACTACATCCCTCATTGGCTTTGATATCTGCCTCCTGGTTTGAGCTGTGGAGGATGTGAAGAAAGGAGGAGGAGGTAAAAAAATAGCAGGCCCCACAGCCTCTGGAGAGTATTATTGAGAGATGGATTGATAAAGTGCTCCTCTAAGTTTAATGTCTTTATCAAGAGCTCTGAGTCCTCGAAGACTTGAAGAGCTTTGTGTCCATGCTTCTATGTGATCTAGTAGCCTTTAAGAATCTTGAGAATTCCAACCTGATTGTTTGTGTTCTGTCCTAGTCCCCAGCTGTGGCTATCTATTCGGGAGCCATCCTAAGAGTAGACCACTCCACTTGCACCGGAGATCCATAAATTTCCTTTAGAGGCACCATCGAAGAAAATAGTTACCTTTCCCTGCTTCCTCCACTAGGTTTGGAACTCTACATCCAATGTTCTAATGCACCAAGAAGGATTGAACGTGGGGCAAGTAGGTACTTTCTTACTGTCCCGAATGAGAAGGGTTCCCAGCCAACTTCGTTCTTTAGTTATGAGGGTATCGTCTAACTTACTGGAGTAGTTTCCTAGAGCTTCCATCAAGGAAGCCTTAGCTCTGGTTACCACTGACAAGGGAGAGGATATTACATTGTCGAATATCCAGTTATTTTGGGTGAGCTAGAGCTTCCAATAAATGAACTTGGGAATGGAGTGCCAGATCTGATTCCACAGTGATTGTGCGGTGAGAGTCCTAGGGTACCTTGCAGTCTAGGTGGAGAAGAGATCCATGACTGTACACTGGAGAGGAGCGGGTGTGTTGAGACCATGAAGGACGAGAGCCCATACTGGTTGGGCAAAGGCGCAGCTTACAAAGAGGTGGTCCATGTTCTCAAATGCTGATCTACAAAAAATGCACCAATGCAACCCTATAATGCCTCTGTGGGCAATATTTTCACTTGTCAACACTTTCCTTTGAATAAGTAGCCAAGTGAAAAACTTCACCTTGGGGATTCCGTATGCGTCCCACGTGCACTGCCAGATCGAAGGGTTGAGAACTTGATTTTGTGTGGATTGCAAGGCTGCAAAGCCAAGCGCAGGGTTGTAGACTCCCGTCTTCCCCCATCTCTAGAGATCCGATGCATGTAAGTTAATAGGTGTCGAGCCCTTGAGCTTATCCAAGAGAAGGTGCTTTTCGGTGAAGTAAATGTGTTGGCAGGTTGGGGAAGATCTAATCCTCCCAATTCCCCTAACTGTCCCAAGCAAAATTGTCAGCAAGATTGTGCAAGCCGTGCTGGGAGAGCCAGTCACGAAGATCAGTAAAATCCAGTATATGTTCGAGCGGGGAATTGCCCATGATTTTATCTTGCCATATTGTAATATTTGCTTCATTTCCAGGCACCCTATAAAGCTGGTTTTGGAAGGTGGCAAGCCCTTTTCTACATAGGTTCTAAAGCGGCATGCCTTTGGGAACACTGTCCACTTAGAGGTTTCTCAAAGAGGCTCCTTTGAAGTATTTATTCCTAAGTAATTGGCTGACTGGATGGTGTTTATTGGAGTAGAGATGCCAAAGGATTTTGCCACCTAAGGAAATATTGGCCAAGCCAAGGTCTTTGATTTGGAGACCTCCTTGCAGCTTTGGCCTTTTCACTATGTCCCAACTAACTAAATGAAATTTCCTCTCATTTCCTTTTCCTCCCTACCATAGGAAGTTTATGAGTAGCTGTGAAATCTGATCTGTGATTATCTTTGGAGCCAGGTGGAAGGAGGCCTGATAGATAGGGAGAGAGGAAAGGACAAACTTTATTAGGATTAGCTTGCTAGTGTAGTTGAGCCATTGCCCACCCCAAGAAGCTACCTTGGTTTTGATATTGCTAATGGCTTTAGTCTAAAGTGAGGTTCGGTTAGCCCCTAGGGTTAAAGGCAGTCCCATGTATTTATTTTGTCCTAGGAGGCATAGCCCGAAAAGTCTAGGATTCTAGCAATTCGAAGTATGGTTTGCTCCTCTTTATTCCAAATGTACACTACACTTTGTCTTTTATTAATAAGTGCTCCTGAAATGATATAGAAGCTTTGCAGTGTCCCATTGAATTCCTTTACTATTCATGTGGAAGATCCTCCCAATAGTAGAGAATCATCTTCGAACAAGGCATGATTGATTGGTTCTAATCTAGTCATCAGTCAGATGCCTAGGAGAGTACCTTTGTTTCTTTCTGCTATCAGTTTCCTGCTCAAGGTGTTTGCCATTATTATGTACAGAAAGGGAGATAGTGGGCATCCTTTCCTTATCCCTCTTGAAGCTTGGAAATAAGAGGCAGGTCAGCCATTTACCAACAGGGCGATCCAAGGTTTGTCAGTGCAGGCCTTGATCATGTTCACAAAAGCTGGGTTGAATCAAAAGGAGAGAATAAATTTGAAAAGAAATGCTAGTTTTACCCAATCAAAGGCATTGGTCATATCCAACTTGATCAACATCCCTTGCTCCTTCCTTAGGTGATTGGAATGCATGGATTCCCGTACAAGTATCACATTATCCAAAATATGTCTTCCTACTATGAACCCTCCTTGACTGGGAGAAATAAGCTTACTTAGCAGGGGTTTAATTATGTTTGTGAGCAATTTAGCAAGAATTTTGTAACAGACATTACTTAACAAAATGGGTCTAAATCTATCAAAGGTAGCCGGATTCACTTCTTTGGGTATTAAGGCAAGAAAGGTGGATTTGGTGCTACCTCCCACTTTTGCCTTTTTCTAAAAATCCTTTGCCATTCTTAGAAGGTCAGATTTGACGATTTTCCAACAAGCTCTGTAGAAGTGTGTTGAGAAACCATCTGGGCCTGGGGCTTTGTCAAGCTCCATGTCCCATATTACATTATTGATTTCTTCCTCAGTGAAGGGCTTCATAAGATTTAAGTTATTCTCCTCATTAACCAAGGAAGGGATCTGGGAGAGGAAGTCATTGGAGATCGCCTCATCTCCTGTTCCATCCTCTATATATAACTGCTGAAAGTGAGTTTTAGTAGCTTCTTTAACTTGGGCAAAACCTTTGGTGACAGTCCCATCTACTGAGGTGATTTCTGAAATGTGATTTCGGGAGGGGCGGGCTCTGAACTGCCTATGGAAGAAGGCTATGTTTTGGTCACTTGATTTCAACCATAGGCTTCAGGACTTAAGCCGCCAAAATTATTTTTCTTTTCTGAAGGAGCTGAAAGAAGCAAGTTGGCAACTTGTTCTTTCTCTAATTCTTGCGTGGTTATGTCTTTGCCCTCCATCTCCAACTGTAATTCTGCTAACTGTTGGACAATTTCTTTTCTATATTTGGTTAAGGTGTTGGAAGGTGTTTTGACCCACTCTTTCAGAGCTGCTTTGGTTGCTTTCAATTTTTCCTCCGATAGATAACTGGGTGACCCAGTGACCGTGATAGACCAAGCCTTGGGAACAACTTCCATAAACCGTTCCTGCTCTATCCACAAAGGGATGAAGCGGAACTGAATAGGCCATGAGTTTTCTTCCTCATCCAGTTGTAAGAGGATGGGTTTATGGTCCGAGGTGAGATTTGGTAGGATTCTTGATGATACTATTCTCTTATCCATGAAAAGAGTGCTCTGCAGTAGGAATCTGTCGAGCTGAGATGAGATGTGTGTTGCCCCTGTTCTTTTGTTGGTCCATGTATCTCCCCTTGTTGGGTTTAAGATCAAGAAGATCCCACTGCTAAATTATGTCCTCCACAAGGGGTAGCAAAGGATCTCTGCTATTGTTACCCCCTCCTTTTTCTTTTGGGTCAAGAACGAAGTTTAGATCTCCTACAATTACAATGTTGATGGGAGAATAACTATCTACAAAATCGAGAAGTGTTTGCCAACACTATTTTTTCTCAAGGTAAAGAACAAGAACATAAAGATTAAATAGTGAAAAAATGAGCTAACTTGCTTTATGTCGAAGCTCAGTGTAAATCTAATGTTGAGTCTCAAAGGATTTCTCTAGCTAGAACAATTCCTCCATCCAAACCATGGCAAGTCCTCCTGAGGTTTCCCTTGCACTTATAGCCATGCCAGCCTTGGTCTTCTAGTTCATTATGCTTAAATGTAGAAGGGATTCCCCTTCAATTTTTGTCTCTTGGAGCATGAGGATCTTTGGGGTTTCTATTTTCATGAGATCTTTAACAGCTATAGCCTTCATGGGATTCCCTAAGCCTCTAAAGTTCTAAGAGACTATACACATTATTTAATTGGGGTAGTTGAGGAGAGGCCTCCCTTTGGTGGTCGTGCTCTAATATTTTGACTTATGGACATTTCTAGAGTGGACTGACATCCTTGCATTTTTTTCCTCTCTTCTTCTTCCTCTCTTGCTTCCTTGAGGGATTTCCTCCTTGCCCGCTTCAAGGGCCTTTCAAATGTCTCCTCTTTCGATGAGCTTGTCAGTTCCGAGGGCTTCTTTCTTATCATGTCTGTGTAAGAGGATGGTGAAGAGCCTCTTTCTGGGGAGTTAGTTTGGGCAGGGGGAACCCCTGTGTTTCCTTCCTCATTTAATGGGGTATTGGCTTGCTTTTCTGCATCACTTGCTATAATAAGGGATTATTCCTATGTGCTGAGAGTTGCGAAGGAATTTGAGGGAAGATCTATTCTAGGGGGTACTGCCCCTTCTGACTGTAGCTTTGTGGATGGCACAATGGGTCCCACTTGAGCCCCTTTCCCTCTCGGTTTGTTGTGTTGCTTTGATGAGGCCATATTTTGCACCGTTGTCCATTGATCTCCTTCCATTTTCTCTGCTTATTCCTCAATTTTATTTTTATAGTTTCTTGCAAAGTGCTCGTATCCATGGCAATGCTTGCACTGGAAAAGCAGTTGCTCATAATCCAGTTCTTTCACGTGAGATCATTCTACCACTGTCAATTTTATGGCTTCTGGAAGCCCAACTTCTAGATCAACCTCGACACATATTCTGGCACAAGAGTATTGTCCCTTCCTATCTGCTTTGTCAATGTATTTTCCAAGGGTGTTTTTGATGGATTCTAAAGTCTTTGGACTCCAAAAGTGCAAGGGTGAATGAGGGAGGCATAGCTAAACAGGGATAGCCATGGGCACATCTTGGGCTGGGTCAAAGTCCAGTGTCCATTTGTTCAGGTACAGACCCTGGGGACCCATGAAGTATGACTCGTTCCTAAAGATGAGGTTCCTATATTCAATGCAATAAAAAATGAAAATGAAATAACCCTTACCGATGAAGTGGTATTTTATTCCTTCTGAAACCAGTGGTCTCCAGTTGCGTTGCACCCACAATTTGATGGCTCTTGGTGATGGCCATAACCTAGCAAACTGGCCAATGGGTCCTCTTTCTATGATATTCAGGGCAGCACGACAGGGTTCTTCAACTAGAAGAGTGAAGGTCAGGATTTCTTCCATATTCTTGATGAACTTTTGTTGGGAGGCTGAAATTGGATGCTTGTTGCAATCGCCTACCAGCTGCTTGAAGGCTAGGAGCTCATGACGGAGGGAGGAAGGATGCTCAGAGCCTCCCTTTGAAGCCATGGCTGTGAGGAGGGGTTGCAGAGGGGCGTTCGCAGAGGTAGCAGCGGTGTGCAGGTTTCATGTATTATTTAAATACTTTTTACTTTTTAATTATTTTTATTATTTATTAATATAAATATATATATTAGATATATATATATATATATATATATATTATATATATATATATATATATATATTATATATAATATATATATATATATATATATATATGTTATATTAATGATTGTAAAAGGGATTATATTAAACCCAAGGATTTAATTTTTAAACCCACCAGAATAAAAAACCTAAAGGGTTAATACTAAAAACCAAAGGGATTATAAAAGCCACGCGCAATAATATTACACACAAAGGAATAATATTATAAACCCAAGTAATATAAACCCCAAGATAAATATTATAAACCCTATAATTATCATGGTTGAGTTAACCATGGTTTCTTTTCATATTGAGACAATCTTTGTCACAACGTGATGTTTCACCATGGTTGACCATGTTTCATTTTCATATGTAATCAATATTTGTCATCGTACAACGTTGGATGATGGTTGATTTTCATATTGAGAAAATCTTTGTCACAATGTGACGTTGGACCATGGTTGACCATGATTATAAACCAAGGGGATTTATATTATACCAAAGAATTAATATTATAGACCCTACGAATAGTATTAAACCCTAGGAATAAGAACCCTTAGATTAATAAACCCAAGGGATTGACCATATAAACTAAATGGGATAATAAACCAAATGGATTAATACTAAAAATCCAATGGATTATAAACCCAAGGGAATAATATTAAATTAGGGATAAATATTAAAAATACTAAAATCTCAAAGTTTATAAAACCATGGGAATAATATTATATCCGAGGGATCAATATTATTCTTTTTTATTTAATATTATAAACCTAAGTTATATAAGCTCTAAAATAAATATTATAAACCCTAAAATAAACATGGTTTACTATGGTTGACTACATAGTCTCTTGGGGTTTAAAACCCCAAGGGACTATAAACACAAGGAAATAATATTACACTTAATGGATGAATATTATAAACTCAATTTATAAATATAAAAAGATAAATCTATTGTTAGCCATAGAATTATCATGGTTGAACATGCTTGTCCATGGTTGATTTTCATATTGAGAATATTTCTCACAATGCAACATTGCACCCTAGTTTACCATGATTGATTTTCATATCGAGACAATCTTTGTCGCAATGCAACATTGGACCATGGTTGATTTTCTTATTGAGAAAAGCTTTGTCACAATGTAACATTGGACCATGTATTAGACCCAAGGATTAATATTATAACCTTATGAATAATATTAAACCCTAATAATAGGAATCCTTAGATTAATAAACCCAAGGGATTGATATTATAAACCAAAGGGATTAATACTAAAAACCAAAAGGATTATAAACCCAAGGGATAACTATTATAAACCCAAGGTATATAAACTCTAAGATAATTACTATAAACACTAAAATAAACATGGTTGATCATGGTTTACCATGCTAGATTTTCTTATTGAGACAATATTTGTCACAATGCGACGCTCAATCATGGTTGACCATGGTAGACCATGGTTGATTTCCATATTGATATTATAAACTCTATTAATAATATTAAACCATACGAATAAACAAAAGGGATTAATACGAAAAGACGAAGGGATTATAAACCAAAGCGAATAATATTAAATAAGGAATAAATATTATAAACCCTAAAATTCTAACGTTTTATAAAATCATGGAAATAATATTAAATCCAAGGGATTAATATTATAAACCTAAGGTATATAAACTCTAAAATAAATATTATAAACCCTATAATAAACATGGTTGACTATGGTTGACCATACAAGCCCTTGGATTTTAAAACCACAAGGGACTATGAACCCAAGACAATAATATTACACCCAACGGATGAATATTATAAACCCAATTTATAAATACCGAAAGATAAATATATTGTAAACCCTAAAATTATCAAGGTTGAACATGGTTAACCATGGTTGAGTTTCATATTGAGACAATCTTTCTCACAATGCGACGTTGCACCATGGGTGACCATGATCTATTTTCATATGGAGACCATATTGGTCATATTCCAACATTGGACCATGGTTGATTTTCATATTAAGAAAATATTTGTCACAATGTGATATTGGAGCATGGTTGACCATTCTTATAAACCAAGGGTATTGATATTAGACCTAAGGATTAATATTGTAAACCCTTAGATTAATAAACCCAAGGGATTAATTTTAAAACCCCAATATTTTATAAGCCCAAGGAAATAGTATTAAACCCAAGGGATTAATATTACAAACCTAAGGTATATAAACCCTAAAGTAAACATGGCTGACTAAAATAAACATGGTTAAATATGGTATACTATAAAAGACCTTGCGGTTTAAAACCTCAAGGGACTATGAACCCAAGGAAACAATATTAAACCCAAGGGATGAATATTATTAACCAAATTTATAAATAGCCAAACATAAATATTATAAACCCTAAAAAAAATATTGTTGACCATGGTTTCTCATGGTTGATTTTCATATTGAGACAATCCTTGTCACAATGTGAAGTAGGACAATGTTCGACCATGTTTGACAATTATTGATTGCCATATTGACACAGTCTTTGGCACAATGGAACGTTGGACCATGGTTGACCAAGGTTTATTTTCATATTGAGAGAATATTTGTTACCATGCAGTGTTAGACTATGGTTAATCGTCATTGATTTCACACAACATAGTTGGCCATGGTTGACCATTTTTGGCCCATATTGACCATGTTTAACGAATATTGACCTTAGTTGACTATGATTGAACATTGTTCAACATGATTGATATTTTAAAGTGAAGGGAATAATAAAAGAAAGATAATAATACTAAAAGTGTAATGAATTATAAACCATAGGGTATAACATCCAACCTATGCAAATAATATAAACCCAAGGTATAAAAACCCTAACATAAATATTGTAAACCATTAAATAAAGTTGTTTAGCCATGCTTGATCATGGTCAATTTTCATACTGAGACAATCTTTGTCACAATGAAACATTGGACCATGCTTAACCATTGTTCAACCCTTATATTAAAAAAATCATGAGATTGATTTTATAAACCCAAGAAAATAATATACCCATGAGATAAATACTAAAAACCCAAGGGATTATGAACCCTACGCAATAACATTGAACCTAAGGCATTAATATTATAAACCATGTTTGAACATACTTGGGGAGTGTTGATTCCCGAAAATACTCCAAAATAGTCAATTGTATTATTAAATGTGGTTGACTAATGTAGTAATGTCACATTGTGACGTTAGAGCAATTGTGATGTGTAATATTGTAACAATATTTGTCACACTGCGACATCTGATAGATTTCTTTACCATTTGAGCATCACAACATGTTTAATTATCAATATTAATGAATAATATTAATAGGAAATTATGTTTCATTGGTGTTGAAGTTTGTTGATTATTAAACATAGTCAAACATGGTTGAAGAGTCACCAACATTCTAAAATGTGGTTGACAAAATGTTGTAATGTCGTATTGTGACGTTAGAAACATTTGTTTACAATTCCAACATCACATTATTATTATTATTATTAAAGTTAACTATTATTAATTAATAATCATCGAAAAAGTTTGAATGTGGTGATATTTGGTTATGTTTGACTAATGTGGTTAACTACAATAAGTATGCATTAGATAATTTCTTTTAATTATGTATGAATGATTTAATTAATATTTCAAATGTAATAATGCTAATAAATTAATATTATCCTTAATTAATATTGATGATGATGATGATGATGATGATGGTGGTTAACGTCCGCTGAGACCAAATATTTGTCTATCGGACCTAAAGAAACAAATTATTTATTTTGATTTAAGATTTTATTCCTATGCTCAAAAGCTTGGATAGAAGCCTCCCGAGCTCACTATAATTTTGACATTGTAAAAGGCTAGGAAGGTCAGTATTGTAACAAAGATTGTGAAACTGATATCTAATGTGGTTGTACGTGGGACACTCTAAGAGGAAGTGGTTTTCATCCTCGATGTTCCTATTCTCACATATATGGCAGATCCTTTCCATCCATGGTGTTTTAGGAACTGCCCAATGACCTGTTTCACTATGGAGCTCATGAGAATTCATTCT
>APFE031135689.1:31885-49599 GCA_000404065.3 Pinus taeda
TAGGTGGTTTTGGCTGGAATTTAAAGCTAGCTTAGGAATTCTATGATCGTCTATGTTATTGAGTTTGTGCTTGTACAATAGAAACCTAAGCATAGCTAGGCTCTCAATAGGGGAAAGACCTGCTTCTATAAGGAGAATAGGATAGGGTGTATTACTTTTAATTTTCAGGTTATAAGTTATAAAATGCTTCTGGATTTGCTCAATCTTTCTCCATGATTCTCTAGAGATGCTGCAACCCGAAACGTCACAGCCATATAATATAACATGAGTGACTCAAGTTTCAAAGAGGAACTTCTTTTTATCTCACATTACGAGGTTTGATGTTTTACAATTATTTTAAAGACCAAAATAAGCTTTCCACCCCTCATTAATCCTTTTCTCAATGCTATGGTTCGAGTTGAGCTTGTGATGAATATCAATTCCTAGGTACTTGTAAGAATACACTTCCTCCAAGTTATTATTGTCATACATAAAATTAGCGTAAGTGTCCTTCTTGGATTTGATAATCATAACCTTTTTTTTGTCAGTGTTAACAATCATACCCATGGTAGAGTAGAAATCCTTAAGAAGAATGAGTTGCTTACTAAGATCAGATGCCACCTTGCGAAAACAGCAATATCATCAGCATAGAGAAGAAGGATGACGACTATCCTAGCTAAGATCGTGCCATCACATCCTGCTTCCTCTAAATAGCCTTCGAGCTTATTGATATAAATGCCAAATAAGGTAGGGGAGAGGGGGTAACCTTGTTTAAATACAATGTTACACTTAATATCTTTCGACCACCCCTCATTTCTCTTTAGCTTGGCAATTAAATTCTCATATAACCTTATAGTGGCAGCTCTCAACTCAAGAGGAACCTTTAGCTCTTCTAATCTATTCCAAAGGTTGTATCTATGAACATATTGAAAGCCTTTCTAAAATCCACAAAACAACAAAATAAATTGGATTTATCATTATGAAATTCATCTGCAATGATCCTAAGCGTAACGAGGTGGTCTGTTGTTGAGTGATGCCTTCTGAAACCTGCTTGGCCTTTAGCCCACCTACCTTCACTTTCAAGACATATGCTTAACTTCTTTTCCAAAATAATACCATATAACTTGGCTAAGAGAGGGCTGATCATAATTGTTCGATAATTAGAGGGGTTATTTGTATCCCCACTTTTAAAAATAGGGATAATGAGGCTCTCAGTCCGATGTTAGGGAACCCTTGCTTGACTGCTTGTTTGAAAGCTTGTGGATGTGGGGGATAAGGACAGGACCTCCAATTTTTAAGATTTTCGCCTGGTAACCTTCAATGTCCTTAGATTTCCCATTAGTGAGGTGATTAAACCCAAACTTAATGTCTTATAAAGAGAAAAATTCTTTCGTTGTGAGCAGGGTTTCCAAATTATCCATGACATTTGGATATTCATAAAGCTTTTTAAGATAGGAATTCCAATCATGAAGGGAAATTTTGTTATTATCTTTAGTCTTCCTAGTCAGAATCTGCCTCCAAAATTTCTTAGGAGCTACCTTAGAGAGGTGTAAGAGATTCTCTTGTCTTTGACGAATGTACTACCTCTTTTCCCTTTTAGTTAGGGCTTTGTATATTTTTATCTTGTCCATTTTAAGAGATTCATCAACAGCTTCCTTAATTGCTCTCCTCGCACTTTACAATCTTTGTCATACCATGGATTGGTTTTTTCTATTTCTTTTATTATTGAAACTTCAATTGAGAACTTGTTAATAGAATATGAGAGGGTTGTAGTAAATATGAATAGAGGTCTTCTATGTTGTCTATACTAGATAAAGGAAGCAAATTAGTTTTTAATTCATTAGAAAGAGATCATTTTTTATTTCTATTAAATATTAAGTTCTTTTGGCTATAATTATTATTTTCTGTGGGAACTCTATGCATGACAAAATTGAGAGTTATAATTAAAGGCCTATGATCATAGTTAGGTTTGTGGTCGTTTAAGATGTCAACATTTATTATTTCATTGTATAATGGGGGATCAGAAACAATGTAGTCTACCATGCTGCTACCAAGTCCATGGATGTAGGTCATCTTGCTAGAATTGGGCCACTTCTTTAGACCGTTGTAAATTATGAGATCCTGACCACTACAGAGCTTGACTAGCTCCGACCGAGACAAATTTTCCCCAAGGCCTTCAGAGCTCCTTTTGTACCTACTAGCTAGAGTAGGGTCTTCGTCTAACCAAAGAGGATTAGGGTTGGAATGATTGCTTAGAATAATAGCTTGTTTGTTTAAAGTTCGAGCATTAAAGTCACTTATTAAAAGGATATTACCATCATTCCTTAGGCTAGAAATATCATTCTCTAAACCATTGTAAGGGTTAGTTTTATCTAGATTCCTCTTCTTATAGAAGTTAGAATTGATGGGGGGAAAATAACATATTGCTATGTAGGAATTTTTATTATTAATGTCACTAATCTCTATTCAACTATATTGGTTGTGAGGATTGTTTTTATAAATCTGAGCATGGGGGGAGATGTTCTTCTTAATGTAACAAGCTATTCCCCCAATGCCTCTATGGGAGGATCACTTGTTCCAAGTAGACCATATCGTAAAGCCATCTATGTTAGGGGCCTTATATTCGTTGTGCTCCCAAGTTTCAAAAAGTAAAATAATATCAACATCATTTGAAATCCAACTTAGCTTGGGGCCTTTGTTCCATGGGAAGCCCTGACAGTTCCAAGAAAGGATCCGGAGCATGTTTAATTACTATTGATTACTATCCTTTTGGTTTCTATCTCGAATAAAGGCTTTTCTATTTCTGGTTATTGCCCATTTTCCTTCCTTTCTAGTTTCTTTTACCTTTTGAACCTCATTTCTTAATTCTTCTTCATATTTTGGAATGAGATCTTCATTTATGAATATTCCCATTCCTTTTAGACTTGAGTTTTTACTAGGTATGTCGTACTTATAATCAGTGGAGCTCACCTTTATGCAGATTAGTCTTCCTTTATTCTCGGTTAATTTCCCCAACCTTGTTGCTTCTATGAGACACACTATTTCAATTTGTAATCTATTATGTAATTTTGTCTGGGCTAAGGCTAAAGTATCCTCATTTACTTCCTCTTTTAAACCGAAGATTATAATGATCAAGGCCCTTTTGTTACGTTCGTGGTCTAATTCTACTAATTTTTCATTTCATCTTTAATTGGTTTGATATCTAACTTATCTACCACATTATTTAGGGTGAGGTGGCTATTAAATTTTTCTTCTAGTTCTTTAATCATGTTTTTCATTTTAAGACTCTCTAAAGTATCAACATCTCCTTGTTGGGATGGTTGGTTAGTATCTTGGTTTTGTTTTTCTATAACTTGCAATCTAGTCTCCATTGCCTCCATTTTATTCTTTAGTAATTCTATTTTATTTTCTATTTGTTTTTGGATCGTGTCTTCAAGAGATGCAATTTTTTTTTCTAGCATGGCTTCTAACTCTCTTTGTAGCTTGGCTTCTCTTTCTTCTCTACATTTCTCTAAAGACTCTATATACTCATAAAGGCCTTGTAGAGTAACTATGCTAGGTCTGCCCTTGGTAATCTTTGGTAACTGTGGTGAAATATTCATACTTGAAATTATATGAGCAAATATGTATTAGAAAAAGAAAAAGATAAAGAATGTGTGCACTTGATATCAGCAAACCTGACTGCAAATTGCCCGTGCCGACCACAGCCCATAGACCGGAGATGCGGGCCTCAGAACTGGGTTTAAATGTCGAAGAATATATTCGAGCCTCTGTCTTATATGCGAGCCTCTGCCTTGGTCATATAGCGAGCCTTAGAACTAATCACCGAAGATGCGAGCCTTATTGTAAGGACCTGTGGTTCCTAACTCGTCAGCCGACTATTGAAGGATCGCGTTTGAAGTGTTGGGCGATGGGCTGATCAAGTAGAAAGTCAATGGAAAGGCATTGGTGGATGATTAGCAAGGGTCGGCCAAGGGAGTGGCACAACTACATGAAGAGCGTATATATTAGTGTGTGGATGATGGAATTTGAGGCATCAACCTTTGATCAAACATTCAAGCGCATTTCACAAGAGATACAAGGAAAGGTGCGAAGTTGGGAGTGTAGCCGCAACAACGAAGGGCACAACTCTATACACCCAAGCTTGGGTAAGGCTGCACGAGATATCGCATGAAGTTGTATCAGGTGGAAGGCGTAGGGCGAGGAGCGCCCATCGTACGAACGAAGGAGCATGGGTGAAGGCACCAGTTCATGGGTAAAGGTGCCAGGCGCCTAGTTGTGTGAAGGCGTGCACAGGTTCTTGGGTGGCTCAGGTGAGCGCCTGCTCATCATGCAAGGTGAAACACGAAGGTGGAGAAGGGGACTTGGGTGAGGTTTCCCACCCACCGTGCGGAGGTAAACGAAGGGTGACTCGGGTGAGGTCGCCCGCCTGTCGACAAGGTTCGGTTGTGAATTTTGGTTGGCAGCTCGTGTGAGGGTACGCCCGCTCGACTTGGGAAAGGAAATCTTGTCTAACACATGGAGGTATGGGGTTTCCAAGTATACTTGTAAAGCATTGTAACTTAGTAAAGTTGTATAATATATTATTCGGGCAAAATCATTGTTTAGGGAGTTACCCCTCCCTTTATACTGTGCAATTGTGTTCTTCATGTATAATTGTTGATGATAATGAATGTGTATGGGTGTTCATTGGTATAAAGGAACATTAATAATTACTTGGTTGAGAAACACAAACTAAGTAGGATAAGTGGTTAGGCGTAGTCCACGAACATAAGTACTGGTGAAAAGAAAGTGTTTGGTGGTGCCTCACCTCGCCAAGCATGGTTAAAAGACTATCGCTATCCTGGGGGCGTGATAGTTGGTATCAGAGCTAGTTTGAAGACTTGGAGGAGTCTTGCAGGAAGCTGGTTGAAGATTGGAAATTGGTGACAATAAAGTAGGTACTTGCAGGTGAAGGAAGCTATTTCACATACAAGTGGAACAAGGGCTGGTTCATGGTTGCAAGCATCTTGGTGAAGCTATTGGATGGTGGAAACTAGATCGCAAAGAAGAAAACTGTTAGCAATGGCAGGTGAATCTCAGGTTGGGTCTAGTCATGGTGCGAAGGATGCTACTATGGCATTCATTGAAAAAGTGTTGGAAAGTATGGAGGACTTAGAGGCTTACTGGACTAAGGAGATGGACTTGGTCGTGAAAGGTCAAGATGCCAATTTGAAGATGAAGGAAGAGCTCAATGAACTCTGGACTCAACACGAGTACACTGATATTTTGTGTACACAACTTGAAGTAAGGGTCAAGGAGATTTAAGAGACAAGAGATCGAGGCTTGGTAGAGATCGTGGACTTGCAGAAATCTCTTGACGAAGCCAGAGATGAGATCGCGGTGTTGAAGAAGGCCATGAGGCATAACTCAGGTGGAGGAGTGCCTCATGTGAAAGTCAAGGAACTGGAATCTTATGATGGTACAAGGCTCTTGGCAACTTTCTATGGGAAATTTTGCAATACTTGGAATGATTGGGTCTATCTAATGATGAGATGAAAGTGAAGGTAGTTGCTCAGTTCTTGACAAAGGATGCTAAGATGTGGTGGCGAAGGAGGATGGATCAGATTGCCAATTGCAGTGTTGGTGACATTAATTTGTGGGATGAAATGAATAAGGCTTTGCAGACCCATTTCAGTCGTCAAGATGAAACATGGGAAGTAAGGATGAAGATAAAGTTCATAAAGCAGACAAGGAACCTTTAGACATATCAGCAAGAGTTTACAAGTGTGGTTCTGGAACTTCCTGACATGGCGGAGAGGGACAAGGTGTTCAACTTCATTATTGGATATAAGCCTTGGCCATGCAATGAAGTGAAGAGGCAGAAGATTAAAACAGTTGAGGAATCTTTTGCTGCTGTGGACAGATTGGTGGAGCATTATGATGAGACTTCTGATGATACGAAGAAGAAGTCTGATAAGTCGAAAGAGAAGAAGAAGGATGATGCTTCGAAATCGGATGATAAGTTGAAGACAAAGAACATCTTGAAGTGTTGGATATGTGTTGAACTACATATGGTAAAGAATTTCCCTTCTAGACCGAAAGTGGCTCCGATTGAACAATCTAATGCAAGGAATGAAGAAGCTTCTATGGGGTTGATGCAGATACTTGGTGATGCTGCTGCTACACAGGTGATCTCTCGGAGGGATCCTAAAAAGAGAGGGTGTTGATATACTCACTATGGTGGATAGTGGGGCTACTCACAACTTCATGGGTGAAGATACTGTGAGAAGGATTGGGCTGAAATTTGTAATGGTGAAGTCACAAATGAAGACAGTCAATTCCCCTCCTAATTGCGTTCTTGGTGTAGTTGAAAAGGTGGACACAACACTAGGTGAGTGGACAGGGAAGGTCGACTTCACTATAGTGTGGATAGATGACTATGAAGCTATGCTGGGAATGGAATTCTTGAAACAATTCGATGCTATGATTGTTCCACATTTGATGAGGCTGTAAATTTACGATGGAAGGGAGGATGTACCCATTGGTGTACCAACCATTGGAGTGACAACGCCTGATTGTAAGCTGGCAGTAATGCAAATGGAGGATGAGAAGCAAATGGAAGATATGAGTAAGCGATTGTCTATGGTTGAGACTAAGCTTATCGAGTAGTCATTGGTCATCAGGACACTTTTTGATAGTATCTTGGATTTGTCAAGAAGGCTAGAAGTGGTTGAGGATGATGATGATGATGATGATGATGATGATGAGGCATATGTGAGGCCAAATGTCCGGGAGGAGGATCGGGTCACTTATCTAAAGAGGATGGAGATAGAAAATCTTGACAGATGGATTGAGTTGATTAGTGAGAGTAAGCCTTCAGGCTCTACTTCTTCCACATCTTCGTAGATGACAAAGAAGATGGGGCTCATTGTTAGCTGCTCATGGTAGTGAGTCCTTAAATCAGGTTGAGGAGGTGTGACAGATGGTGTAGGGATGGATTGACATCAAGCATCATGACATGTTGCAGATGGGATGGAGTTTCCATGGACCTGAGCATGGGTGAGATTCTTGGTGAGTCTAGGATGTGGCAGAATCCGAGATAGACTGGTGAAGGCATAAGGATGTCCACTCTCATGGCTTGAGTGTGACAGTTGGATTAGCTACCCAACTAGTTCAAACATGGGGTCTGGAAGTGCACAAAGAGATGTTGATATCAGGCTGATTCGAGGTGGTGTTCGACATGGGGAGATGTTGGCATCCACAGGACAGTTCACAGGATGGGATGACACATGATGGAGATGGGAGTTCTACATATGTTGCAAGTGTGTTTGCAGTATATGGAGGAGTTGACATCATGGATCGAGGATGAGACAAATATTGATGATCTTGTTGGATGGCTACCAGGATGGTATGTTTTTGAGGATGACAACGATTTCAGGTGGAGGAGGATGTAAGGACCTGCTGTTCCTAACTTGTCCATTGATGCGAAGTGCGAAGTAAGAGCGCATGAGCTAACCGAGCGACACTTGAAATATGTGCAAAAGTGTTGAGCGGTCATATGTTTATACGATGGACAGCGTGGGCATTCATCTAATGAAGTCGACGGTTGAGGGATCGCATTTGAAGTGTTGGCCAATGGGCCAACCAAGTAGAAAGGCGATGGAAAGGCGTTGGTGGATGATTAGCAAGGGTCGGGCAAGGGAGTAGCATGACTACACAAACAGCGTATATATTAGCGCGTGGATGATGGCATTTAGGGCATCGACCTTCGATCAAACATTCAAGCGTATTTCATAAGAGATACAAGGAAAGGTGCGAAGTTGGGAGTGTAGTCGCAGTGAAGAAGGGCACAGCTCTATGCGCCCAAGCCTGGGAAAGGCCGCATGGGAGATCGCACGAAGTTGTATCAGGTGGAAGGCGTAGGGTGAGAAGCACCCATCGTTCGAATGAAGGAGCACGGATAAAGGCGCCGGTGCACGGGTAAAGGTGTCGGACGCCCAGTTGTGCGAAGGCATGCACGGGTTATTGGGTGGCTCGGGTGAGTGCTCGCTCATCATGCAAGGTGAAACGTGAAGGTGGAGAAGGGGACTTGGGTGAGGTCGCCCGCCCACCGTGTGGAGGTAAATGAAGGGTGACTCGGGTGTGGTCGCCTGACTGTCGATAAAGTTCGGTTGTGAAGTGTGGTTGGTAGCTCGTGTGAGGGCGCGCCCGCCCGACTTGGGCAAGGAAATCTTGGCTATCACATGGAGGTGTGATGTTGTTGTAAATTTGGCTAAGTATGAAACTTGGGGTTTCCAAGTATACTTGTAAAACATTGTAACTTTGTAAAGTTGTACAATATATTATTCGAGCAGACACATTTTTTAGGAAGTTGTCCCTCCCTTTATACTGTGCAATTGTGTTCTTCATGTATAATTGATGATGATAATGAATGTGTATGGGTGTTCATTGGTATAAAGGAACATTAATAATTACTTGGTTGAGAAACATAAACTAAGTAGGATAAGTGGTTAGGCGTAGTCCACGAACATAAGTATTGGTGAAAAGAAAGTGTTCGGTGGTGCCACACCTCGCCAAGAACGGTTGAAAGACTACCGCTGACCTGGGGGCGTGACACTTATGGTCTTATATCGTAGAGAAAGTGTATATATAAAGTACGTGGTTAGTATCTTGGTTTTGTTTTTCTATAACCTGTAATCTAGTCTCCATTGCCTCCATTTTATTCTCGAGTAGTTCTATATTTGTTTTTGGATTGTGTCTTCAAGAGATTCAAATTTATTTTCCGGCATGGCTTCTATCTCTTTTTGTAGCTTGGCTTCTCTTTCTTCTCTACGTTTCTCTAAAGACTCTATATACTCTATATTATGATCTACTTAATTAATGTTTTAATTCTTTAATTAATTAGTTAATTAATTAATTAAGTTTGTTTTGAGTGAACAATATTGACTATTGTTAAATACAATTAACATAGGGTTGACCAAGTCTGAATTTGGTCATATTTGTTTATATTTGACTATGCTTCACTCATGTGATTGCCTATAATAATTATATATTAAGTAACTTTTTTTTAATTATGTATCAATGCTCTAATTAATATATCAATGTATTAACATTAATAAATTATATAATTAATATTAATATTAATATTAATATATTTATTTAAACTTGTCTAAATTTATCATTTAGGTTATTAAACATTTAAATTGATGTTTTAATTAATATATTGCCAAATATTTTAATAAATTAATATTAATGTTAATTATTGTTTTAATGCATTAATTAATTAATTAATATTATATTAATTGAGGTTTGATTTAATTGTATGAGGATTGCTTTGATTGAATAAGATTGATTATGGTCAAATATAGTAAATATAAGGTTTCTGAATGATTTAGCATTAAAAATATTTTAATGTTTTAACATTAAAAATATTTGAGTACATTTCCAACATGTTTGGCTGACTAATGTGGTTGCCTTTTTTTTCTATGTATTATGTAAACCTTTTTTCTAATTATGTATTAATGCTTTAATTACTATATCAATATATTAATGATAATAAATTGATAAATTAATATTACTATTAATTACCATAAACTTATTTTTTAAATGTGTTAAAATTAATGTTATTAAGAATTTTTAAAATATATTTTAATTAACATATTGCCAAATATTTTACTTAATGTTTCAAAATTAAGAATATTTGAGTACAATTCCAACATTACATTATTATTATTATTATTATCCACTAAGTCTTCGTTTTTGACTATATTTGAATAATGCAGTTAACTATAATAATTATGTATTAATGATTTAATTAATATGTCAATGTAATAATGTTACTAAAATAATTAATTAACATTATTATTAATCAATACCAAGCTAGATCCATCTTAAACTGCATCTATCAAGTGCCGAGAGGTATCAAATCTCTCGAGGTGCAAACCTTTCCTCAAGTTTTGTACTCAAAAAATAGGTTTGCACCTTGAGAGATTTGATCCCTCTCGAGGATTGTGTTAAGATGGACTTAGGGTGGTGTAACGTTACCTTACCTTCCACATATTTTTTTAATGTTTTTTTAATGTAATGTTACATTATGTGGCAACATCTCCCTCATATTTTTTTAATAATTTTTTTAATGTAACGTTACCTTACGTGATAACATCTCCCTCATATTTTTTTAATAATTTTTTTAATGTAACGCGTTACGTGACAACATCTCCCTCATATTTTTTTAATAATTTTTTTAATGTAACGTTAGGTTACCTCACAACATCTCCCACATCTCCCTCATATTTTTTAATATTTTTTAATGTAACGTTACATTAATATATTATTTTACACACTTTTAAATTAATATTTAGTATTTGGTAACCATTTATAAATAGATGTTATTAATCTTATTAAATATTTAATATTTTAATTAATACGATTAATATCTTTTTAATTTAATTAATGACATAACAAGGCGTTTTAGTGACCAGTGTTGATTTCGTTAGGGACTGCATGTGTTCGACTTTCATTGACTCAATAATTATTATTAAGCGATTTAGTTCGTACAATCATTTAGTTAATATATGAAGTATACTATTAATAAATTTATAAATATTAATATTTAATATATAAATTATATTATTATAAATATTAATATATTTATTTAACTCAAGGGAATAATGTTAAACCTTATTCTATAATATAAACTGAACTATATAAACTTATAAAAAACTCAAAAAAATAATATACATAGTTTAATAAATATGTGAGTAAACCTCTTACTATAATTGATTTTCATTTTCATTTTGATAGTAGACTTTTGACTATAGGTTATTTTCATTTTGATACAATCTGATAAGAATGGACTATTGTCAACTATTAAGCCGTAACATAAATACTATAAACTTAAAAGTTATTAACACATTAAAAACCATTAACATATTAATATAATTCATTATTATCAAGATATTAATATTAATTCATTATTATCAAGATATTAATATTAATTCATTATTATCAAGATATTAATATTGATACATTATAAAAAAAATTAATACGTTATACACCCTTAATAAATAGTAAACCCCTAAAAGACTCATTTATCATATTTTTATGAGTAATACTACCCAAATTTATCTATTAATTTTTTTTGGACTAATACAACCCAAATTTTCATATTTTTATGAATAATACTGCCCAAATTTTCATATATATTTTTTTTATGAGTAATACGGCCCAAATTTTCATTAAGGAATTTAACCGGGTTAGATTTCTATTGGAAAGACTAACTAAACATGGGTTTTTAAGAATTTTACCCCATCCTTTTCAAAAAAATATAAACATTCATGACTAAAAAATAAAACAATAATGTATTCAATTTTTATAGAAAATGAGTTTAGATGAATGGTTTTATTTTATATACTATCATTTATGATGTCTCAGAAATGTGAATATCATATTGAATGTGAATAACTGTTAAAACGAAAAAATAAAATAAAACTAAATGGCTATAATAATCTAGAAATAACCTGTATAAGTCTATAAATAACTTTTATACTTATCATAAATTAAATATCAAAAACATAAAACCACATGGTTTCAGTGGCAAACGAAATTTATTAGAAGTGAAATATCTTTGTATTTCCCTGATTAATACAATTTTGAGATCACGTTTGAATATTTGTTTCACTCTCCACAAATAAAATCAACAAGATTTTTCGTGTAGAACCTGTTCCGGAAATCAAAACATAAATATTATAAAAAAAATTAATTTACAATTTAATGCTTAACTATAAAGTTATATAATCTTGATAATTACATAGTTAGATTAATTTTTGTTTCTTAAACAAAAAATTAGAATCTACAAAATTCAATGTAATTTTTTTGAATTTTAACTTATAATATTTAAAAAATACATTATCATAAATATTAAACTTACTTAAACTATAAAGTTAATTAAATAATAACTTATTTTTAAAAAATAATTTGATTATCATCATCTATCCCATATATATGTACTGATGACATAAAATACCCATTATGACCTATAATACCCATTAGAAGATATTGTTCATTTTAGAGAAAGGCATCAAGCTCAAGTATACCTACTTTACAATTAAAATTTGACTCACTTAATTACAAAGCTAAACACTATTTTTAGAAACCCTAAGAAAAAATGAAATGCCCTCTTGAAATTCCGGGTTGTTGTAGTTAATTGTTTGTAGCTTTTAATAAAGCATAATGTGATTTTTTGGATTTTTTTTTAATGGTAATGGGATGGTATTCAGAAAGCCCATTTGCCACTTTGCTAACAACAATAGAGGATGAAAGAACTTTCATAATTGTAGCACGATTGATATTTCTCATTATATGTTTTAATTGTTAATGATATATGTATTAATTGTTAATGATAGATATATAGTTATTAATTAGTATTTTCACTGTAATTTTGTAAATGTTTTTTTTAGTTTAATTTATTTGTTTATATTTTTTCACTTTGTATTAATTTTGATAGCTGGCCATCAACAAATGATATGATAAATTTTTAATCACATTTTATAAAAAATAATTTAAATATGGTTTAAACATGTAATTTAGATATGCAAGATAATTAGTAGTGTGAATTTCATGTGAATTTCATGTATTAATGTGTGGCCACCACTAAAGATATGACAATATTTAAAAATTAAAAATTAATAAAAAAAGAAAAAAAAAAAAATACAATTCCGAAAGCCTTATGGCTTAAATAGTAACATTCAAGTTAGGATAGTTTTACTTTTAATAGAAAAATAATAAAATAAATTTTTCCAAACCGATTATAAAATTTAGTTATTTAAAACAAAATTTTAATATATAAATAAATTTAAATATTCATCAAAGGCTGAGGAAATTGTAATAAATTTGATGGAAAGGGATGAGAATTGTAATAAGTATTTATTTAGTGTGTGAGGAGTATTTATAGGCAAGAGTTAAAAGCTTGTCATTGGGCATTAAATGCTCCGCTACATGTGCCCCTGATAACTGTTTAACACAAGGGCTATTATTTTTTATTTATCTATGCAGTAGTCTATAACTCGACTTTTTGAAAGCCTTTTTGGCTGATTTTTCCGGTCAAAATCCGGCAGCAATTCAATGGAATCCCAAGTTTGATAGCTAGTTTCTGCACAATCAATGGCTCCCAGGGGTTTTTGAGGGCGCTGAATCCAAATATGCAGTTAAAAAACCATTTTAACTGCTAAAAATCAAGATTTAACCTCATTTCTTCAGCCGTCACCGGAATCTCCAAAAAGTCGCATTATAGACAACTCGTTTATCTAAAGGCGCATGTAACCCAGCATTTAATGCCCAATAATATGTTGGTTAGCTATTCCCGTATTCATAACCCTCCGGACAAAACGGGAATAGATTTCCTGGAAAGCGATGAAAATGGTAATACGTATTTATATTTATGTTGTGAGGATGAGAGTAGGCTAGGCCAGCTCCTTTCTGATGGGAGGAAAATGATCAAGTTACAGAGGGATGTGTGTGAATTTGGACGTATTTTAAAAGATTATTTAATTAACCAAAATAACTTCTATATTCAGATCTTCTCTGTAAATTTTGAACTTGAAACCTGACAGAAACTAAACCCTATTCACATAAACAACTAATCTACGTTATAAATAAAAAACAACAATATTGATATTGAATTGATACCATAGAAAGTATTTGCATAAGAGCGCGGAAACAAACAAAATAGGCAGCTCGTAACCTATTAACACTTGAAAATCCTCTGTTGAAAATTGCATGGACGGGGCTGAGGAGAACTCTGGGAACTTCATGTTTCTCCGATTGCTTATTTTTAACCACCTAAACGCAACCGCTGTTGCAAACACTCGTTGACAACGACGTTTACATTTTTGTATTGTCGTTTTCAGTGATAGAAATGGCCGTATCTCCATTGAATTCATGAGGTTGGGGTCCCTGAGTCACTAGCTGCTCAGAGGCCGCTTCTATGTCATCCAATTTACTTTCATTTTCATGAACCATTTCTGGAGAATTGGGGTGCACCTCCGAGCAATTTTGATCCGTTGACGTCAACATTCTATCCTTCGCCTTTCCCCACAGAACAGCGTATAGCCCTACAGCGATCATTACTCCTCCCACCACACTGTATTCAGTGCAGTTAGAACCTATAACCATCCTAAATTTGCCCAAAAAAAAAGATTGAAGGGTTGAAAAGGAATTCATAAACGAACCTGCCCACAGAGATATGCTCGGAGAGAATGATAGAGCCCATAACTGCCACAATGATCATCATCAACGGACTGAATGCTGTGGCAAATACAGGCCCTTTTAAGCGCATGCACAAACCTTGTACGTAATATGCAATTGCTGACCCCACAACTCCCTGCACCCAACAATATTAATATATTCACGGTATATATCCCAATTCCAATTCTTGAATCCAACCCTGAATTTAAAAAAGGAATAGCCAAACTTACAGTGTAGACTGCAGTGAGAAGGTTGATGTCCCATCTTAATGCCCACTGGGAAGGTTCACGTACAAGAGCTACGCCGAGAACGGTTCCCTGTAATGCTCCTAGAAAACATATTAATGTGGCTACGGATAGTGGAGCACAATATTTCCTCAGCACTGCAGCCTGCAGATTCAAAATTGTTAATTTCAGGATGTCAATTTATCATATGTATTTTGGGATTCGGGAACGAAGATGTCAAATGATGACCTGGAGGATAAACATGGCAGACCAAGAAAGAGTGGCTGCAAGTATGAGAAGGGTGCCTATCATCCACTCTTTACTGTCACTGGCAGCTGCTGCAACAGATGTGTGGTTATCCTTGGAACCGTGATGTAAAGACCAATGCATCTGAAGAATAGGACCTTTGTATAATGTCATCAGCATTGCCCCACCTACGCACACTATCGTTCCCACTATCTTTGCTTGACTACGTAGCTTTTTGATGTTCAAGCTCTCCATTCTACACAAATAAGGAATTTCCATCATAAGAATAAACTAAAGTATTTATTTGATGAAAATGTAGATTTTGGAAATATTTTTGAATTCGATGAATAAAAATTGAATTAATTGTTTGGTGTTGTTTATGTTGGTTAGATTCTAAAATATTTTCAAAATTTGAAAACCAAATAAAAATGACCAAGTTGTAGAGGGAAAAAAACCATTTGAAAGTAGCAATGATGACATTACCTGAAGAGAAGGGCCATAACAAAAGTCATAGCAGGGAGAACATTAATCAATGTAACTGCATATGTTGGAGAAGTCAATTTCAAACCCAGGTAATAGAAATTCTGATCCATTACTGGCCTGCAAGCACGCAATGAATTAAAAACATTTTAAATTAATTGTCCGGTAGATATTTTTATTTAGATTGTAGATTATCATAATTTTTTGAGATCTGATGAACCGGAGCTATCGACTTTAAAATATTCTTATTTAAAAACAATCAAAATTGAAATTGACATATTTATTATGTGAAAGAAAAAAGGTAAAAAGCATGAAATTGTGAAATAATACATACTCTAACAAACCCAGTACAAAAATTTGGCAGAATATGGAAAATTTCAGTTTGGGCCTCACCTTCCTGCAATACATTGAAGTCAGGTCAAAGTGGAAACACATGACTACTGCATCATATATTGTTGCTTATGGAAAATATGTGGATTACTAATGAAACTTCCAAAGTTCCAGTGGACGTTCCACTCATCTTCAGGTAAAACATCCACTCGAAATGTTATTAACCGTCCACATTTTTTTCAAAACAACCATATATCATCCTATATTAACTTCAACTATGAAAACCCACAATCTCAAACATAATCACTTACCTACATATTGAGAAACCAAATAGAATACCTTTCAAAGAAGAAAGCAAAAGGAGCAAGAACAACGGTAGCCACGGTCTGCCTGTACACTACAAGCACAAAGTGATTCATCCCTCTGTTAAGAGCGACCTTACTGATAATAGCCATGCCCGCATATCCAAACTGCAGGAATATCATTGCTACATAGGGTTTTCCTTTCTCAATTAGCTTCCCCATTGATCACAAAATTTGCAACAACCTCCAAATCTTCCCTATCCTATCTACAAGTTGTCAATGCAGAATGAGGCTGCAGCTTCTGATGTCCTCCTCCCTTTATACTCTCCCAACTAATTAACTTTCAATGCAATACCTGCGGTTTCATGATCCACATTTTCTGCACTCGGGTAAACAAAAACCAGGTAGTCCATTTATCCTTAATGGACAGGTACTGTTTGAAGCAATAATGGACCATTGGATGATGACTGTAAACACTTGATCAAAACAAAATGAAGATATGTGGTGCCTGAGGTGTCGAGGAGAAGTGCTAGGCTGCCACGTTAAAAGCAAAGATAAAGTAAAGTCCGGTTGGCGAGAAGAAGCAATGATCGGGAATGTCTGTGAGGGACGCGAAAAATAGCCCATGTAATGAAGAAGTGGTTTCCATAGCAATATGGAAAACTTCATTTTTCTGCGACAATTTTATAGCCGCCACTTTATATAAAGAAGAGATAATGCTGACCTGTTCAACATTGTCAGGTTGTTGTCATTAATGATTAAAAAAACAGATGAATAACTTTAATATATAAAATTACAGAAATCTTAATAGATAAATAGCAGGCTATAGAGGTGGACAACATCGAATGAATGTCCATTAAGAGAATTTTGTGAGAGTGGCTGTTTATTTTAAGGGAGATTAAAGCCAGCGTTATCCGCCCACGGAAACGGAAAAATCCGTGGGCTGTCCGGCGACTGGCAATGGAATTTTCTGTTCATGCCAAGCTTATATAGTCCGTGGAAATCCAAAATTTGAATTCTGTCAAGGCATCTCTATTGGCAAGATTAAGAGAGTGGATAAATTACCAAAAACGTTTAACAGTTAGATTACTGTCAACAGTTATATTACTGTCATTATTGGGCATTTTTAAGTGGATTGTAGATTTCCCATGGGCGCTGTCAATTTTTTTGACAGTGTTCATGTCCATAAGATTCCCCAATATTTGGGGAATCTGCAATCTACTTAGTTAACTTTGTTCTTCCATGACAAACGTCAATACCATTTTTGGTAATTTAGTCAATACAGATTGCAAAGGGATAATGTAGATTTTGACCTATTTATGTGTTTAAGTTGTGTAGTAAGTGTTTTTTATTTTTTATTTTTAATCTGATATTTGATAAGGTAGGTTTTGATTTATTTATGTTTTCAAATTGTATTGTAAGTTTTTTTTTGTATTTGAATCTTAACATATTAATTTGATGTTTAAATTGATACTCATAGAACTAACATAACCATATCAATTATATGACTAATAAATACTAATAAGTATCAAAATTACATAAGTTGATAAATATATGAGTTGATATATCTATATCTATATATATATATATATATATAATAAGATCATGAATTATGGGGATTCACTTAATTTAGAATATTAATCTATAAATAAATTTTGTTACAAAGTCATGGTTTAATATTGATAACTAAATTAAAATTCTGGAATTTTTTTTCCAAAATAGACAAATAGTTTGTTTAGTTGGTAAACAAGATAACTTATTTTGAACATACTTTATGCTCAGTTAAATAAATATATTTACTCACATTTATCAAAGTTACTGCACACCAAAATTTATGCATGTCATTGCACAAAACTTATGTAGGAAAATTATTGATATTGTTAACTTTTTTGAGAGTTTAAAAGAAAAAAAAAAAGAGAAATACAAC